>KL197752.1:5632-23569 GCA_000697665.1 Jaapia argillacea MUCL 33604 | reverse complement strand
GTCCCTCCTCCCCTTCCCAACCTCCATATCCTCTCCTTCCCGGCCCTATCTCTCCTCTTCTCTTTCTTAATTACCACCAGCAACTGTACTGTAGCCAGAGTCTCAATAAACGGCTCCATCCCATCCCTGCTTGATGAATGACATGATAAAAATCGCTTTTTTGTGATATTTGTGATCTTTTATGATACATCAACTGGCTACAATACAACCAACCTCTTGAAGTCGAAATCTAAGCCCCCAGCCCCTGGTTGACCCATCAAATGCCAGCACGAGAAATAAATATTCATCCTGGTTAGGTTCCCAGCCGGGGTCGAACGCAGAATGCTCGACCTGAAACGAATTTGAACCTCGGCCGTCCCGCCTACCGTACGGCCACCTGCACGATTCGAATTCCTTGCTGCGAACACTGGACTGGTTGAAAGAACCACATCTACTTGGCCTCATCGACATCTCAGGCTACCCGTGGACATTCAAGGTCTTACCCCAAATTTGCAGCTGGGCAACAGATTCGACGTTCTTATATATCGCATTAAGCACATACCAAGAAAACATGGGGCGAACGGGAGCATTCCTAATCGATACCAAAACATAGTACTACAACGCCAGAGATTGTAAGCTCGACCAGCCAAAATACTAGCAGGTAAAACAGCAATCAAGTACTCGACATGAAGTCTCTGCGAAGAACGGTCAGGAAATCTCGTCAGTGCTCAATAGCTGAGACATACCAGATACGTAGAATGGCATCGTCAATTACAACGGCAGGCAATGCCCTCTGAATCCACCCAGTTCGCTGTGGGGTGAACTCGGAAGGGTGGTTGTACAGACGAATAACTTCCAGGCTCCCAGAAATCGCAATGAGAGCCTCCGAGGCTGTCCTGTCGTAGATTCCTTCTTCCGCATCGATAAAGAATCTCAACTCCTCCAGAGGCGGCTTGGCCACACAAAGTGGCACCCAATTTACGCCACAACAACCAAATCTCTTCAAATTGGGTGAGTCACCCTCTCCGAAGTCTTGCAGAACGCCTGAGTTTAGCTTGTAAGTGATATTTTCGAATGGGATTGGAAATTCATCGCATCGATTGAGATCGAGGGATACAATGGAAGGGTGAGCGTGCAGGAAGGCACAAAGCGCTTGGGCGGAAATCGAAGTGTCGGAGAGAGCGAAGTGTCGGAGACGAGGGAGGCGGAGGTTTTTGAATGTGTCGGGTAGTGGTACTGAGTAGTTTCCCAATTGGAGTTTGAGCAATTGCAATGAAGGATTGTGGGAGATGAATCGGACGAGGCGAGGAATCAGGACGATGATTTACTGAGAAAGAGGGCATTTGAATACTGAATATGTGAAAGGGTCTATGTTGGTAACGGCTGATAGCTAGAGCAAAGTCGCACATTCAGCCAGTTTGTTGATGGGGTTGAGGAGGCAACATACCTTCGAATTCCTAGAGTCTATCTTGGGCGTCATGGCAGAAATTGGATCTCGAATTTCTATCACCAGTAGGTTCGGGCAGTACGCGTGAAGTACCTCTCATACTTTGTCGAACCCACAAGTTATGAAGTCACATGATGCTATCCAGTGCCAACGAAAAGTGACGAGACAGGTCATTGTTTTCAGAGCAGCGAGAAAAGGCTCTCCAGAAACCCACACTCCAGGGTTTCTGCGGGCAACTTAAATGGCGGAGTCGAGCTCGGGCATCTGGGTCAAGTCATGTGCGATTCGAAAACACCACATGTTTCCAGCCAGGACGGGTGGCATTTCTAGATGTTCCCATAGATCGGTGGCATGTAGAGGTGCTGAAATCTCGCGGGAATGGAGTACATTTGGAATGAGAAGCTGCTTCATGAATTGGCACGTTAAGGCCAAGGACAGGACATCGTCGCGTTCATTCATAGAGCTGATAACCAGGTGGATAATTTCGGGGGGTAAAGCGAGCATAGTTTGGTGGAAACCTGAGGAGAAAGTTGGTGGACTTTCAGGAGTGACTGGTGGCGTGGACTGCGTGGACACGCCTATGTGCGGTGGCCCAGTTGGACCACCGTTGTTTCGCAGCTACCTACCATCCTTCCTGATTTGGACATACGCACTACACGCTCAGGGCAGTTGGCAACTACTCCTCTGTATCGACCACGATCTCAATCCTGACTTCGAGGGGTGCTTGGGGTTCTGGTTCACGGTGATGGAGACCCTTCAGTCATTCTGCTCAGCCTCTGCCCATCAGCCGACATGTACAGCTGCTGGGTGCTACGTGCTACCTCGTACCCCGGTGCGCTTACCACATCCATATGTAACCGTTATGCAATGATAACCTGCAGTGACCTGAACTTCGTCAAGGGATTTCCTCAAAGTCGCCCTCGACTGGACAGTCCCGGCTTGTACGCTCGCGTTCAGAGCCTTCTCTACCCTCCCTGCAGTGGCTCCAACGAATCCAGCACAGTTAACTCAGGATCTTCACGCAGGCTCCAAAAAATGTACTCTCATTTCACATCAAGATTGAAACCGAGGTTGAGGAGGGAGTCGAGCCGGGTTTCGAAGATAGTCTTGATGCGTTGCTCGATGCCAGCCAGGTAGAACGTCGCTTGTTTGACGTCCGAGCTAATTCCCAGTAACAGAAAAACGGCAACTGTTCTGTGTAACCGAAGGTGTTCTCCTTGGAAAGGGGAGCATCAGAAAAGTTTCATTCCACCTAATGAGGAATTTGTGTTGGTCCAGGGGCCTCGTCACTGGTCAGGCCTTCCTCCATCCCACTACGAAGACTTAGTCGAGAGTAAATCCAAGGAATTTGGAGCCGGCGCATACTACTTCAAGACGATCGGATTGTGTACGCAGGACATGACCTAGCCTGCCTGCTCTTCCGTAACATGGGTCGCCTCAGCACGAGACACTCCCGTTCTGTCTGCAATCGATGCCGGGGATGATTTCGGGAACTGTGAATAGGAAACATAGGTTACTATTTTAAGGTCTGCTACTGGAGACTATTCGATCTCAAGACCCATTCGATGGATCCATATTTGAAAGACGTTGAACTGGTTGTTGTGGAGAGGCAGGTATTGGTGGGAGGCTTCCAACCAGCTACTGACGACGAAGGAATACTCATTGCGCACTTGTTTTGTAGTCCTCGGCGGCGTTCTCCGGGAACAATTTGGGAACGAGAGTATAATTGGAGTATATTCAGCGTTGAGGTGCGGGGTGTACTTGTTCCTGGCTACTATACACGACATCATATAGGATACACATGGTAGGGCCCTGCTCGCCGCAGTGCACCAACCAGCTGATGAAATCCCGGCTGCATCCTTCACCGAAGGGACTATTCTTCAAGTTTGGATTATTCTTCACGACGCAAAACCTGTGTAGAAAGTGAGTCCGGTTTCATTCATCCCATTGCGACGGTTTCCCTCCCACATCTGACCTCGGGTTAGAATAGGGCCGACATTCTCGAAGACTCGGAACAAGCGAAGGCAGTGACCTCTGCGATGGTTCAACTTTGGTCTTAGGAGGTGATCTTTATCACTGGCAATGTTATCGTGGTCATATTCGAGGACGCACGACCACCCTTGCTTATTGCCTTGTCGGGATAAGCATGACGGCTTTCAGATCCCACCGATTAGAGAGCGAGTCAGGGGTGGGTTTCACCCTCCCTTCCCGAATCTCGTCGTACACAGGTCGGGACTACTAGTAGGTAAATATGACCCCGGTGGACGTTTTTGATTCCACAACATCTGTTGATGTTATTGTGTTTGTCAACTTCGTCTGATTTGCTTGCGAGTTGTTTGTCTATGCGCAAGATGGCTGCGTGCCAGACTTGTGGATTAATTGTGAACTACAGTAGTGAACTACTCAACCGAGAGCTGAGGTACAATAAAGCAAGCTTGAGTTCGAGGTTATGGGCAAAACCCGAAGGGTTTTCAACTAGAAACATCTGCCCGGATCTATGGAGAAATGGGTCAAAGATGAGCTGTGATGGGCGGGTGGGCCCAGCAGCTCTGGAGAGACTCCGTAGATCGCGAACAGAATGCGTCGAGTTACAAAATTTGGAAGATGAATGTCCCGAACGAGATGCATGCTGCAAAGGGATGGGTGGGCGGGCGAAAGAAAAGTGAGCTGCTCTGTTTCGGAGCAGCGAGCTGTAGCAAGGACGGATGTGGTGGAAGACAAGGAAGATGCCGCCACATCCGCCCATTCCGCGCGTAGACCACAATTTCTGCTCACGCTCGTTCCTCGCCTTCTCTGAAATAACCATATTCCGTCTTCATCGGGCCCACTCTTGCATCTTTGCCTTGTCGGGATAAGCAAGATCACGGACTTCACCTCAACAGCGACCTCGCCGGCGAGATATTTTTAGTTCCAACCGACATTACACAGCCACTCTCGGTACGTATTGCAAAGTTGTGCCTTACGATATGCGGGTACCAATCTATGGCGGAAGCCCTGGTCCTGATTCTTATCACCTTTCCATCACCCTCCAGGTCAGGCGTCCTTAAGTTTGCCTCAGGTGCATCATTCTTCCCATGCCAGAACCGTCTGCGCCCCCATACGGACCCTTTCTGTCCGCTGTCATCGATGAAAGTTTCAGTGCACTATGCAACACGGTGATCTTCTCCCTCCGCAACTTCGTCATGCAGACATCCGTACTTTGCGGATGTCCTGCCCCTGTTTCGAGGCGCCAGACTTGACTTATTCTGTGTTATCACCGGACTCCAATCCTCGTTGCTCATCCCCGACGCTCAGGCAGTGAAGGCGACGATCCACCATGTGATACTGTGGGCCTTTGCGAGCGTTAGGTCAATACACCGCAGATTACGGAGACTGTTGGGTATAAGTATGTTTAATACCTTCGGCTGGACACATCTCAAACCACTCGACAATCACTCACGTCCTCAGCAATTCGTGTCAACAAGATGGGCTCCACAGTATCTGCACTCAAGAAATCCCTTGAAAATCCGGAGCAAGAGAAGGAGGCTAACGACGCCCTCAATGTGCTCGCCCAAGTCGCCCAAACTCGCATCGACACCTTCTATCAGAGGGTCAACTCGCCCCAATTTGATCCAGGTCTGGTGCCAATCAGTAAGGTGATATACAAATACCAGTATTTCCAGTGTGGCGTGTCCAACAATGCAAGCGATGTATCGAGCGCCATTTCTGGTAAGGAAGGTTCTTACCTCGCAACCTGCCCTATACTCAAGTGGTTCCTTTAGATTCCCTTGGGGCATTCATCAGTGGAGACGTGGCAAGTTTCTTAGCTGAGCACCGATTGACACCACCGTCTGACCTCACCTTCGCTTTTATAGCAAAAGGGAGTCAACACCATAGTTGGTTCCGCTCTTGGATATCTGTTGGGCAACTATTCTGCCAACGCATCCTCGACTACGATATATGCTCTCACCACGGGAGAGCTCGGTGGCCTTTGCCGCATTGATGCCGACTTCTACTCGTACGAATACACTTCCAAGTCGCTCACCTCGATCACGAAGAACGTCGTCGTCTGCTCGTTAGTCATCTCGTCAGCCAAATTGGACAACCTTACGCTCAATGACGTTAACGGCATCGTCCAGATTCTGTACGGCGGAGTGGACATAGGGACACAGCGTCGAATCCGTGATCAGTTATGGGAGCAGGTCCAAGGCAACAACCATCTCTTGGAATATCGTGACCCCCTCGAGAACGCAGACCTTGCCGCGATATTCAAAGGCAACCAGGATTATGATCCTTCCGATCTCGACAACGCTGTTCCCCAACCAGGCCTCGACCACTCTAACCGTCATAAATTCCTTCCCTCGACTCTCCAGCTTGTCGTCACTAGGTACCAAGAGTTCGCTGGCGATTTGACTAGGCGCGGTCGTGGAGAGGGCAAACTTTTCGCAGAGAGTTTGAAGTCCTTCCTCACCGCCTGGTTGGTCGCTTATTCCCGAACCCTTCCTTGGAAGGCGAAGTGCCCCGATGTCAGCATCACCTACACATGTGACACACAGCGCGACAACCAAGTTTTCTTCGATATCTGCGTTTGGAATGTGGAAGAAGACTGCGGACGCGTCCTTGACCTCGTTCAGCATCAAGCTGAAGAGGGCTTGCATTACCTACAAGAACACCCCACTGTCGAGCCCGTCGCCAGCAAATTTGAAGCTTGGCGTTTCGAGCGGCCCGTTTTCGGGCAGCGTAGGAGGGGGGAGCCTGACCGTTTCAGGGTCAAGGGTATGCAGTTTGACCGAGCTACAGTCAATGCCGTTCTCGATATGTTGCCCGTGGACAATCCATTGCTTAGCGGCGAGCAGATGACTCAATTGGTCATCGAAGGTGCAGAGGCATTCAATCCGCCATCGAGAAAGGTGGCCAAGATGACGGCATTCGCCGAGGCGTTCGCAGACAACTTTGGCAATGTCAACCGTCAAACGCAGCCGTGGTTCAACGCCATGTACACTGTCCGTGAGTGCAGCTCCCGTCTCCTCTCCTGTGATAGCCTGTTTAACACCATCGCCCTAAGTCAAACTTACGATTGCCGGCATCAACTATTTCATCGCCAACAATAAACAACTGCGCGGCGATATAGACCAGTACTGGCCATGGGCGGAGCCAGATAAAATGACGGATGCCACTCGGATGCTCGTTGACGCCATAATGCCGATTCCTTATGAGGTGGTGAGTGATTTCTTTGACGCTTTTGTGACCCATAATACTGATAGTCGAGACCGGAAGGATGGTAACCTGCGAGATAATGGGATGGTTTATATGATCGGAAGACTCTATTCGGATCATCTGTCCGTAATTGTCATTTTTGCGATTTTCGGCTTAGACTGACCTTGTGCACCTTCAATCCCTTCCAGTCTCTCCAAAGAAAGCCTGATCTCCGAATACCCCGAAATCGTGAGTACCTAGTGTTGGGTTTCCCACCGGGACGCTCATCGTTGACTTCAAATCCAGTATGATTTCATCGTCCAATATACCTCGAACAACGCTGCACCCGATTATTGTCGTGACCTCGCCATAGTACGTATCTCACTTAATTCTATGGTCCAGATCCTTACGAGGATCCTTGCAGCGCGTTGTTAATGGGCAGTAAACCGTTATGACTATTGATGGCTTTTGTTCGACTTGATCGCCCTGATTATCTTTTTCGTTTGCTGATCGATTCCCTCTCCTGCATTCTGGACTGTCTTGTACGAGATACCGCGATGCCACCCGCACGGCATATTGAATTCAAACCCTAACCCCATGCCGTTCGGATTACACGGATGCACTATGAGCAGCAAAGCATATCTCACACGATGGCTTGAAGGTGTGTAACAAGCGAGAAAAACTGGAAGAGCGAGGAATGACTACGAATCCAAGCCAACCTCCACGCAAACATTCCTTCCACTTCTTCTGAACCCCAAGTGACATTGGCATCTAAACTCATCAATTAAACTTCAACCGCCTTCATCAAGGAAAGGAATGTAGCTTAGAAATCGGGTCAATCGCTGCTCCGAATTTAATATCACCAACGGGTCATCGACAGGAATTTACGAGACGGGGGGTGGAAAGGAGGATAGTGAGGCGGGCAAAGCAGTTGTTGCTGTAGTGGAGCCAAGGAAGGGTTATCTGGCGTGCGGAAGGGATCAGAAATCAAGCAGTGATACGGACATATGTGGCGGCCATTCCTTTGTAAAGGCCATGTGCACCAAGGGAGAAGGTGGATGCTTCCAAGACCCTGAGACACGATAGACGGGTTAGTGTGGGAGTTCTGGAAGGGAAAGTCTGGCCAGTCCTCTGCAAAGCAGAGGGAAACTTCCAACCAAAAGCGCGTCTCGGAGTTCCCAGAGAATCCCATTAAGCTTGCAACCCAGGCGTTTCCGGATAAGTTGATAGTATACCGAACGGCGATGCATCAAAGAGGAGGCAGGGAGACGCGACTGGTATTCACGGAGTACTTTTCAGGCTTAAGGTTGATTAGTGGAACCAGAGAACACTCACCAGGAAAAGTGGAAGGATATCCGGAGGCGAGGTCGATGGAGGAGTCCTGGCCATGGTAGAATCTAAGCGTGCAAGAGTTGGCTATGTGAAGATACACAAAGTTTTTAGGTTATGCGAGTGGAGTCCAACGGCAGGTGGGAGACAGGGATAAGTAACAGAGAGTGAAAGTGAGTGAAGCAGCCATGTCAACCCGACGCAAACTCAACGGGGAATGGAATGCGCACGTGTAAGTGTGCGTCGCGAGCGCCACGTGCGGGATCCGAATATCTGCATCCCAGACGCATTTCTGTCTCCAACACACTCTCCAAAGAAAACTGAACCTCAGGCATCCCACTACTGAAACCGCGAATGGCCGAGTCAATGACGACGCATTGCCAGTGGGCATCGAGACGCCGCCGCCTCCTGTGAATGGCTGTCTGTAACCCGAACAGAACCCCACAGCACCCTTCTTTACGGTGATTCTTACCGCTCTTTCGTCGACCCCGCGTCAGGTGTCTTCAGATACGTTGTGGTTCCATTCATCAATTTGCTTGGTTAAGTCGGAATTACTTCTATAAATGCGTCACGTTGATCACCTCACTCCGTGCCTTCGATTCAGCACATCGAAAAGACTTTGCCATCTACCTTATCCTGGATTTTAACTCGACGGGAACCCTCATTCCATTCATCTACCACAGCCGTGATGATCACGATGGAGGCGATAATACAACGGCTAGCGAGAAAGCAGCTTACCAAGCTCCACGCTCCCTAGTTAGGTCAACGTATGTCGGACCGCGACGCTCTCCAGTAAGTATAAGTACGGTTGATATCCTTGGGCAGAGATGTATCAAACCTCTCACCACTCACCCACTTCCTCGACACTGCAACCAAGATGAGCTCCACAGGCGGCATCCCATTTGACCGAGAGCATGTTAATCTCGTTCTCAGCACATTGACCGTGGACAATCCGTTGCTTTGCGGCGAGCAGTTGAATCAACTGGTCATCGAAGGGGCGGGTGCGTTTGACGACACAAAGTTGACGAAAAAGATGCGCGAATTCGCGTCCGCTTTCGCGGACAACTATTTGGATCCCACCCGTCAAACAGAGGCTTGGTTCAAAGCCATGTATACTGTCCGTGAGTGCACCCTTTCCCCCTCCGGTGAAGGCCCGGGCTAATGCGATTCGTCTCAGTCACACTTGTGATTGCCGGTCTCAACTATTATTACGCCAATCGTGTTCAACTGCGGAGCGAGATGGACCATTTTTGGCCATGGTTAGCTCCTGACAGGATGAGAGAATCCACCAAGATCCTCGTGAATACAGCGATGCCGATGCCTTATGAAGTGCGTCATTTCTTTCGCACTTTTGTTACTCGGCATTCCCACGTATCGAGATCAGGCGGACACAGAGCTACTCGGTGATGGAGCGGTTTATATGATTGGAGGTCTCTATACGAATGAAATGTCAGTAACCACTCATTTCTGACTACCTAAATTAACCTTTTTCGACCTCAATCCCGTTTACATAGTCTTTCCAAACAACTTTTTCGCGGCAACTTCCCGCAGCTCGTGAGTACCTGGCGACGGTTCTGCAGCGGTCAGTTCCCTCATCGCTAACCTCCTTTTGCTAAATGCAGTATGAGTATATCGTTCAATATGCCACGCGCGACGAGAAGCCTGAGTACATCCGTCATTTGGCCCAAGTATGTATTATCGCTTTCCCCTATTTGGTTCAGATACTCAAGAGGAGTCCCCGGCCCCCCCCCCCAGCGCTTTGTTGATGGCAATTAAATGTCGCGATTACAGATGAATCCCTGTTAACATTGTTGGTTATAATGTGCTTTCCGTTTATTTGGGATGGATTCCCTTCACTACTTTCCGGCAGATTGTACTTACTGTGGTGTATGAGGTAGAATGGGGCGAAGGGTCTGCAATTGTCATGATTAAATGTCGGTTCATAACCCTAACTCCAAGTAAGATATGAAGCAGCCAGTACCCAACTCAATGACAAAAGTGCGAGAGGCAAGAAATACTCAGCAAGCATCCCCAAAACACCGAGAGGGACCGCAATGGATAGGTCCTCAATCTCGCAATTCAACATCTTCTCATTTGTGTGTTTACTAATAGATGACAGACCAGCGATGAATGGGAGAGTCCCTCGCGACTTCGCATATCACATTCTTCTCTCGCGTGGGGAAGGGAAGAGAGCACAAAGACAATATAAAGGTGATAAGGACCACCGGCATTGGATTACGAACCCAAGTCTCGACCGAAAATCTTCAGATACCGAAGTAAACCCTACTTCCTTTTCTTCTGCACCTCAACGCCGGCCCCTTTGCGCACCAATTTTAAGATCCTGAACGACATGTCGACTGCCATCGTCAAGGGAATGATGAAGAAGGGAATGTAGCTTGACAACAACATCAATCTTTGCTCCGAAGTTATCGTCACCAAACCATCGACTGGGGCCTCTGAGATGGGAGTAGAGAGGAGGACAGTGAGGCAGGGCAAGGTAGTTGTTGCCGTCGAGGCGCCGTAGATGAGGATGAGGAGGTAGATGGAAGGATTGTCTAGTGTACCAGAGTCAGACACCGAGAAGACTTGGATATGTATGAAGTGATAGCTTACTCTTATATAGGCCTCGTGCGCCCAAGAAGAAGGTGGGTACTTGAAAGAACCTAGGACACGATGCACAGGTCAATCTCGAGAAGTCTGGATAAGGGTGGTTCGGTCGACCAAACGGAAACTCACGCTTCCAAAAACAAGAAAGTCTTCAACCAAATCCACGACTCAGACTTTCCAGACAACCCCATGAAGCCCGCAACCAATGGGTCTCCTGAGTAGTTGATATACCAAGCTGGGATCGTGCGAATGAAGCTGGGGAACCAGGACGGGTAGAAAACTTGGAGGTCCATCAACAAGGAGGCTGGGATGTGCGACTGGTATTCAGGAGGAGCTGTCAGGACGATGGTTGTATCCCAGGGTCACAGAATGCTCACCAGAAAGAAAAGAAAGTACACCATGTCCATCGGACGGGAGGTCAATGGAATCCTTGCCATTATAAGATTGTTCCCCG
Source organism: Jaapia argillacea MUCL 33604 (assembly GCA_000697665.1). Lineage (NCBI taxonomy): Eukaryota > Fungi > Basidiomycota > Agaricomycetes > Jaapiales > Jaapiaceae > Jaapia > Jaapia argillacea. The sequence goes on along the minus strand of KL197752.1, from coordinate 12,578 downwards.
TGATTTGGGTATCGCTGGTATTAGAGGATGTGCAATGCTCTCGGGTCACAGTTGGAGAACAGAAACCCTGAGATCAAGAGAGCTACGTAGGTGAGCTGAATCTAACATTAGTGCATATAGTAGGTCGTTCCGCACGAAGGAATGCCTTGGAGGTGGACATTACTTACCTCTTCCTGAGATACGACCAGAAAGTCGTGGGGCGAGGACAGTTGCGTATTGGTGGTGAATGAGGAGGGTTCGTTAGGTTCGGTAATTAAAGTTCATGTTGAGGCCTCATTTATTTGTTGATCCCATCAGTGCGTTCAGAAGCACAATATTGCCATGTGCGCACGTAAACCAATTCATTTTCCACCAGATTGAGAGGAACAGCCATGTCTGTTTTTCCCTACTCAAAACTAATAGTGGGGTCGTCATACGCTCTCGTGGCTTCGGGTCACCACTTCCAAGTCCTTAATTCCTTGTTCGTCCTCATCCAACTCCCTTCTTCCTAACCGAACTGACTGTCTTTTCTCACTTCCACAGAACTGGTGAAATAGCACATTCCACCGTCTCATTCGACGATGACCGACAACAATCTCTGTTAAAATCGGGACCTATCCGCTGCGTCACAGCCGATACCTCCTTCTCCCACGTCGCAGCGGTAGGCGATGATAAAAAGCTGAAAGTATGGGGCACGCGAGAGGAAGGACTGCTGGAACTATTGAGCGAGAGGTGAGCAATCTCGTGAGTGATTTCTTACCGTCTTGGATCACAAACTGATGTTGAAAATCCGAATTCATTACCCCAGAGAGTTGCCGAAAAAACCCACAGATGTCCAGTTCACGCGAGATGGTCAGACGATACTCGTCTCTGACAAGTTCGGTGATGTTTTCAGGTCCATCTACCTTCCCCCGACATCATTATTGTGTATACTTACGCCCCTCACAGTTACCCTCTCCATCCTCGCCCTCCACCTGCTGCAGATCAGCCCAAGCCAAAATTTGTCTCCCACGACAATCCATCAGGAGGAAACCTCATCCTTGGCCACACGTCCCTCCTCACATCTTTTGTCCTGACACTCGACGAAAAATACATCATCACCGCTGATAGGGATGAGCATATTCGAGTCAGTTGGTATCCTCAGGGCTATAGCATCGAGAGGTATTGTTTAGGTCATGAAAAGTCAGTCCCCTTCTGGATTTGATTAGAATAGTCGCTGATACCTCGAATAAAATAGGTTCGTCACCAGCCTCCATCTCCCCCCGACACACCCTTCGCAGCTCATATCAGGCGGGGGTGATCCAGATATCAAAATATGGGATTGGATGTCCGGTTCACTACTAAGCAGCATCGACGTTCGTGATGCTATAGAACCGTACATTAAGGTCAGAGTCCCGAAACGGCGGAAGGGAGGATGGTATGATGGTGATGGCGACGGGGATGATGGCGAAGGCGGAGGAGGTGGAGATAGTGGTGGGAAGAAAGAGAAAGGAAAGGGAAAAGGAAAGGGCAAAGGCAAGGGTAAAGGAAAAGGAAAAGGAGGCGAGGAGGTAGAGCAGAAACTCGAAGAAGATGATGATCAGGAAATGGACCAGGATATCGAACTTCAAGACGAAGCAAAAGTGACAACGATACCAACCTCGGGCACCGCGCCTGAGCCAGAACTCGAAACTGTTTTTGCGTTACAGAACGTCAAGACGGTCACATCGAACGGCGGGAATAGTGTCTTTATCATTTTTAGTGCCATTGGGTCAGTCTTTTCTGCCCTCAGATATCCATCTTTTAAAGCGAACTTACCTCTTTCCAGTGCGACCGCCCTGTTCTCAATACCCTACCCATCCGACCCTCCTACCTCGTCACCGCTGTCATCTCCAGGACAGATCACCTCAATCAACTTCGAGAAGCCAATCCTTGACTTCACCGTCGTTCCTGATGTTAGAGGGGAGGTCATCTACGTGTCATTGGATGCACAGTATAGTGAAGACATCGGTACCTTGTCAACGGGAAAGGTAACGCTCGTCAGAATTCTTCGATGTGATGAAAGTGGAAAGGTGCGGTCCGACGCGCATTCAAGCCAGAATTATGCTAACGTAAATTTTGCCAATGTAGTTTGCAGAAGCGGAAAGCGACTCTATATCCCCCTTGATAACGTCCCTCAATACGACATGTCTCATTCCAGGTACAGCTGAGTCTCGTACTGCGAAATTTCCCCGTGCAACAGACTAACATCCCCCTAGCGACCCCAGTAGCCCTTAAGTCCTTAGCGCTCTACTCCGCGCTCTCCTCCCTCCCAAAACATATTGACGCAGAGAACGATCCAATGGACCTGCCTCTGTCTATAAACGATGCGCCCTCACAACAAAAAACTCCAGACGCGACCGGTGATGACGAAGGAAATATGGGAGTGAAGAGGACGAATGCTAAACAGATTGGGAAGATTAAGACCCGGATAGCGCTAGCCGGAGCTGGCAAGGAATCGCCAAGTGAGGCTGGAGGAAGTGGGAACCTGAAGCGTGGCGCTGCGGAAGATGGGAGGGAGAGGAAGAGAACTAGAAGCGAGGGTGGAGGGGAAGGACTGGAGGGAGATGTCCAGATGGAAGACACTCTATCCTAAAACGTATCTCAGGTGGTCGAACGAATAAACTGTAGGACTATGACGCCCTAGGGCAAGCTCTAGAATTATTTTGTCTTCCTATACCGAATCCGCTCAAGGGACGAGAATTGAATTTACACACGAGTCTCGTCGACTCTGACTAGCTCGATCTCAACCTGTGTCCCTCTGGGTGGTAAAGACAAAGACACAGACTGCCTCGAGTTCGGAGTCCGTGGGGTTGCACAAATGGAGGAGATCCTACTACCGTCGGGTCTGTATCCGTATCCACTCCTCGCCCCGTAGCCGCCATGCAATCTTGCCCCGAATTGGATAGCTTCGAGGTACTCCCCCTCATCAGCGAACCGTATGGGTGGACTTGTGGCGCCCATGTTCAACGTCCCGGAAGTGTTGATGTAAGGCAGATAATATGCTTTTCGGATGTTTAGGACTAGGCGGGAGCCCATTATACACGTTGTTGCCAGAGCGAACCCTTCCGGGATTTCTATCCATATTGACTAATAAACGAAACGATTAAAATGTCGGGATGGTAGAACAGGGGGAAGTTGAGACGACATACCGGAAGGGCAAGCCAAACAATGGTGTTGGTGACGTATGCTGCTAACGTGCTGCGAGGTATCGTCAAGTGTGTGAAGGGAGATGAATGAAAGTGCGACTTGCACAAGAAAATAAAGTATATTATCGCGTAAAAGAACGTTCATAAGAGCCTTGGAACTCCATTTGTTGGTCGACTTTATCCAGTGGGAGAGGCCTTTCCAGAGGGCAAAAGTGACAAGAATCGATTCAAATGTGCAGATTGGAATCCCTAAGAGTCGGCAAGGGGGTCAGTCAGTCGTTGCTTGTTAGAAGGAACTGCACATACAAAACGCGAAGAAATAGTGAGGGACGAATGCAACGGTGCAAATTCTGACGCCGGGGATGGGTTGACTGATGGCTGTGGACGTTCATGGATGAAAAGGAGGCCCAAAAAGAGAAGAAAAGGCACGGACCAATTAGTTGTTTATTGGACAAACCCAATATCGTCGACATCGCGATGGTTTCCGAGACGAAGCACGCGAGAAGGAAGGCAAAGACCCGCCGAGACTTCTCGTACATGGCGTAGAGACGCATCTGCATTGTAACTGGGGCAATAAAGTTCACCTTCCGGACATAAAACGAATGGTAGCTGGACTGACTTTGCATAGACCAAACGACCATGGCACTGACCCAGCCTTGGATTATGAAGAATATGCTACCTAGGGAGATTGTGAGAAAAATAGCGAATGCGAAGGAAAACGATACTCACATCTACGTGGAAGACGCGTTGTAGATGAATCATGGCTTCCGGTGGAATGACATACCCCTGGGCATGAGGTTGAAGGATGTGTTTCCACTGATAAATGACGGCTACGAACCTGATCTGAAAGGCTTTCATTGAAGAATACTAGATGGCGTCAGCGATTTTTCTCCAGTCACCTAGCGAGACAACTGACGAGCTGTTTCAAGGTTGCAAGAACGGTCAGACTAGTGGGTTTGGAAAGTTATCACAACCTACATAAGCATGGCGCTATCAAGATAGCGGTTCTGTGCATGGTGTCAACCATCAGAGTGTATGTTGAGCAATAGGCACGCAACTCACGACCGCGAAAAGGATCTTGGCCAAAGACCACCGCTTTTTCTTCAGGCAAGTGTCAACCGCCCTGTTTCCTTCGGAATGCATGGAAACATACCCATATCAACTCGACCTTCAGCGTATTCATCAGAATTACTGAGACAAGACTTAAGAAGTGACAATTACCTCCTGGTCAATCGTGAGGGCTTCGGGAAACATCACAACGTCAAGCTTGAGGTCCCAATCCTTATAACGCTACTTACCGTGATCGTACAGCGCCACAAAGGTTGCAGCGACTACAGGCAAAAAAGAGGCCCGCATAGATCACAAACAGCTCGACGGAGGGGTTCGTGAACAGAACGTACGTTGACAGACTCTCATCAGTCGGATGTCCTGAACAGCAGCAGCCAGAGCAACGACTTGGTCGGCCATAGATTCTAAAATGACCAAGGGACGGGAGCCCGAGATCAGAGGAGACAAGGACAGTTGGATGCTTCAGAGGAAGGGTTGGGGAAACCAATTATCGCTAGTGGGGCGACTCATGAAGCGTAGGGTGATCTCGCGATTGCATCTTCAATAGTTAGTAACTGGTGCCCGGAATGGAAGAATATGACAGCAAGCGCTTGAATGGCTTTGCACCCAGTCTAAGGTCGTATGAAAATTCGGCAATCGATTTTACCGGCGGCATCATGTGGAGATGATTTGACATGTGCGGATCAATGCGTGGATCTACCACTCATTAACACCCAGTTTTTTTTGCGTCGGACTTGTGCTGTGACGAAACGTCGATGAAAGCCCGAGCAGACGAAGGTGCTGACTGCTAGGTGTTTCGGGGTCAGGAGCTACCTGGAACATATTTAAAGCGATCTCACATACGTAGTAGATAGAGTCCTGCACAGATGTTCAAGTTGCCAAGAGATCGCCAGGGGACTTCACACCCGCTAATGATTAGTATAACTCAGAGACTCGGACAGTTTTCTCGGCTAATGGTCTTGAAGTTACGCGGCGTACGCGAAGGGGTAGGACTTGGGAGCGAATTCGAAGTCAATGCTGTCATCGCGACGAGCATGTGATTAGGCTTGTTTCGCCGCACATGCGCTCAGTGGTTTGAGGTAGGTTGGAATCTTGGTTGGGGTCCACAGAACATGGACCACTTGGAGGGCACAATCATGGAGAGGTGGGATTGATAATATTCGATAAGAACAATTGGCTGAACTAGATATAATGAGTATGTGAATTAGTAACAGGGTAAACTGATGCTCACGTCCACTCTACGTAGTTCCTTCAATCGCAGCTGCCATCAGGAGGGCCATCCTTCCATCTTTCATCCGTCTTGGCGCAGTCAAATACCTCCTTTCCCAACCGAACATTCACGTCGTTATGCCTCTCACAGAGCCATCGACTCAACCGAACCCTATTCGAGACATCGGGAGGATGAACCTTCATCTCTTGTCCGAGATGTAGGGCACACCATGAACATGGGTATAAGATTGGCAGTGAATGAAGCAGGTTCAACATATTGGCACGCTGAGTGGGTGAGGGCTTGTCGGGGTAATATGCAGCAGTCGTGTGGAGGAATGTCCATGTAGCGCGTCCCAGCTGTTCTACGTCGGGAGGACAGTTGTCAGGGCGTGAAGGCGGGTCGGGGGGAGAATCAGAGGAGGCTCCGTAGGCGAGAGTGGCCATAGTGCCTGCTATGGCAGCATTTCGGTTGGTCTTTTGTTTCTGACCGGAGGGCGCAGCAGGTTTCCAGTTTCGAAAAGCGGTGCAGATTTTGCACGGCTTGCCATCTGGCCCCATAACCATGCCTGGGGGGAGACCCTTGCTAGCTTTAGCATCAGTAGGCGAGGGCGTGCCGCTGGTCATGAAATCGAGAGACTGAGGTGTAAGGTCCAGTTCGCCAATTTAGATTCCGAGAAACGCGATGGTCGGAAAATGCCGATGAAGATTCCCGCCGGTCCTTCAGCTGATGGAACTGGAAGTCGCTGAATCGTTCGGTGCAGAGTGCATTAGAGAGCGCTCAATCTTCCTATGACGATAACCATTGCATACAAAACACTGGTCTGTTCTCCTCCACACTTCCCGATTTTACCGGCTTTCCGCCGATGAAGATTGAACGTGTGCTTGCGCCGAAGAAAACTCTGCTCTTTTGTAGCCCCATCTGTCCTGCTGCCGCGTCCATGTTGAAGTTGCAACCTCCGTTCTCCCTTGTTTCACTGCTTCAATTCACTCCAACCAACTCGTACTCCACCAACACCATCGTCGATACCTACAAGGAAATCATGTACTGGCCTACCCTCTCGCTCGCCTGGATAGGCTTGAGTGTCCAACTTCTCAGCGTCTACTATGGCAGCAGCTCGAAACAATGGCAACACTCTCCCCAGGTCTACCTCCGTTCTCTCGTGAACTTACTCGGTCTGAAACTCCCACAACCCATCTTCTTCCTATCACATCGCGCCCGTTGCAGCTTGGGCCGGCAAGATTAGGAGTGCCGACCTCTTCATTAAGTTGCCGCCTGGGATGACCACCCGAGTGGAATTTGCGGCTTTCTGGGGGTGGGAGTTGGATCGGGAAGAAGCAAGAATGTGTTAGGCGGAGCGTACGGGTTATTTGAGTGGTATGAACAACAGTAGGACGGCCGCTTGAGTGTGAGTGCCGAGCTAGCTGAGTAGAAGAAGACCTAAGTGCTAATATACTTTCTTAGGGGATATCCTTCATCTTACGAGAGGGATAGGGCTGTAAATGGAGCCAAAGTCTTGCTCGAT
>KL197751.1:209382-266756 GCA_000697665.1 Jaapia argillacea MUCL 33604 | reverse complement strand
GGCTGTCGTCAATGATCACCTGTACATATCTGATCCATTCTCTCAGGATGCATACGGTGGCTGCTAAACCACCCAAGCCTAAGGCTTCTCGAGTCGGACCCAGTGGTGCTTTTGATCCTGCATGGCGCGACAATTTCCGCCCTCCAGGTGACGCTGGTGATGAACACCCTGCTTCTCAGACCTCTCGCAACAATCCATCTACTCTTCGACGAAGCGATACGTCCCTTACTAGCCAGCCCATTTCCGATTGGAAGCTAGACCTTCTTATCTCTCCCGAGGCTCCAAAATCGAACGCTGTCCAACGGAAACCAAAGCCGGTATCACTCAAGCGCTCTGCTTCATATGACTCCATCGAGGAGATCGCTGGCTTCAAGGACGAGGATGTTGCGATTAAAAGGGAGAGTGTTGTGAAATTGGAAAGGGGACATCGGGCGCAGGTATGTAATTTCTCCTTTTGCTCGCCTCAACCTCCATTGATAAGCGATTATTAGATAGTTTCAGTTGTTGTTGATGATGAGCCCAAACCGAAACCGCCACGCAAGCCGAAGACCCCCGCAAAACCAACGAAGACACTTGCTTTCTCTGCTCTACCTGCCGACGTCCAGCCTATCTATCGCACTAAACTCCTCACGACACTTATCGAATACTATGGTGGCGAAAAGGATCCGTTTGATCTCGATCACAGCATGGACCTCTTCCAGACGGTGACGCAGCATACGGTCAACAAAATACTCCCTGAAAAACACATCGAAATTGTCAAGTCAGGTAAACCTGACAATGGGCGAACATACGCCATCGTGAGTCTTCCTTGTTGTTGTCCATTCTCGCTCCATTGAATTATTTTGTAGGCCCGACAGGGTATGAGTGAATGGCGTAGGGGCTTCCACATCACCGCAAACAAGGTCATCAAGGAGAGGATAACCGATTCAAGTCGAACCATCGCCGAAATTAAGAAACTCGTCGCGGAGGCCCTTGAAGATGACGGCGAGGCGTACTGGGGAGAGTGGGACCGAAATGTATGTCCTATTCTCTTAATACGAGGTTGATATTGATTGTCGGCTTTCCTAGGACCCGGATGCTTCCCGCGCGTGGTGTTCGAAGTACATCCTCAAGACACTCGCATACCACATCCAAGCAACAAAGGGTTCTATCCTACAGAAGAATTCTATCCTTCCACTGGGCGCGTTGGCCCTCTCGATCATCGCAGTAAGTATGCCGTTCTTGCTATCGGTCCTTATTACTCACAAACCCTTCCCATCAGGTTCAACGCGCATTCCTAATGTATGAGTCTGGTGTTTTCGTTCCAACGGACGAATTCTCTGACGAGAACGTTGGAGACCTTACACGAGAGTATGCCGCGGTCAACCTTCAACGACTGATGGACAAGCCGTCCCGTTTCCGGGCCTTGGTAGCTAAGGCATCCGCATATACTACTGACTCGAGCAGTCAAAATCGGCGCAAGCGCAAAGCTGGGGAGGGGGTTAAAATCCGGGCCGTGAGGATCCAGGATCCTAGCAGTCCCATTCCGTTCGACACCTAATTTTCCTCCGTTGGTACGTTCTATGTCTTTCGGTTACTGTTGTCCCTCCAATGACTCCTCTCCATCGTCTGACTTTAGAATCACCAACCAGGCCATTCATCACTGTTGACCCAATCAGCCTCGCATCGTTCACCTATCATTCACGGTGATTTTCGGTCACTCAAGTTTCACATTGTCAATTCCATTTGGTTCTCAAAACAATCATATCTCCTTTGCACAGAATGATCTATTCCCCTATAACCACTTTCCGTTCATGTTGGTGTAGCCGAATCGATATGAATAAACATGTTTTTATTTTCGTCTCCCTGAAAGTCCTGAGAATGCTGAGAGAATGCTGAGATCACGTCCTGAGCAAGTTAAACTGGTCAAAATAGACCGCCTGAACACTGAAGGCCTGGAGCATCCTGAAGTGACCTGGAGCACCCTGGAGGCTGTTTCTCAGGATGCTTCAGGGCGCTTCAGGACATTACCACATTTGCTGATGCACCCTCGGCATACCTTTCGAATTCCATCACAGCACATATGACACTATCGAGAGAGCATGGCTCATCACCCGTTTGGAACAAGTCGAAAAGTCGAGGTATGGTTATGAGAATCCGAAGGGTTGGATCGTCGGTTGGCCACCACTTGGGTTACCATCGAACGGGAGTGGAGCGATTGAGTATCCGAGCGACGTTGTGCAATATGAGTTTGCTTGCCAATGGGAGGTACCGACTCTTGCAGAGTTATTCGGAGCTGCACCTATATACACCGTCAACAATATCAATTGGACGGTCGGGGATGAACTCGGTTCTATTTCGAATTTGCCAGCGACGACTCATGGTAGTGAGTTTTCTGAATTCCCTTGGTTCGGTTTTCAGCTTCCTACTGACCCTTCCTCCAAGCCATTCTACCTCTCGCACAAACGGATTTCCAAGCCAACAGTAGTCTTTCGGCCTATATCATTCAAGGTGGAAACCAATCCCTCATGGTGCATGGCTCGTACTATTTCCTGGACCTAACCGGTATCCCATCCGCCTACAACCTAACCAACTCGACAACACCCTTAACAACTATCCTCCTTTGCGACCCCAAACCATCTGTATCGGGTGGTCCCGTACGACTCGACGTCGACAACACACTTACGGTTGCCCAATCAGGACTCCCTTCGACAGTAGGAAACATACCAATCTCAGCTGCCAACGTCATCCTCTCCTCAGGCCTGCTCGGACCCGTCAGCGAACAAGAACCACAAAACACAGCAAAGATGATCATCAATTACATCTGCGAACTTCTCTTCCTCGTCGATCCTTCCTTCAACCTCACCAATTACCCAATGGGTGTACCACCACTCGATATCGAGTCTATCAATAACAACATGGATATTTTCTTCGGTTCTGCTTCTAAAGCTTATACCGACGGGTACGATTCAACCGGCTCAGCTATCCCGACGTTCACTACCGTCTCCGTTGAGGCTGAGCAAGAAGAACCACGATTGGCCTTTGCATCTAGCAAGCCGCTTTTCATCGTTTACGCCTCATTTATGGGTGTCGCGACGATTTTGGCTCTGTTGCTTGGAATGGGGGTTGGGGACGGGGAGCGGAAGAGGGAACCGTTTACTTTGGGAACTGTGGCATGGGCTGTACAAGTTCGCAGAGTTTTAGACGGCGATGAGAAAGTTGGTGCGAACGCGGGTTCGAGTACAGGTCCGGAGTACCCTTCTGCGTCGTATCGCCCGACGTACCAACGTGTATCACTCGCGGAGGAATCGGAGCTGGCATGAAGGATACAACTGCAATACGCACCCTGCAGTGATATACTCTTACCTGTAGCAGGTCTCACTATCGTCTTCTCAGTTTATAATTTCGCATTTGGGAATTGGGGGTCGAAATTCGCCTGGAAGGAAGGACGATCGTTCAAGGATGTGAATTACCAGCGTGGACGCCTATGAGCGTGGCTAGCCGTGAGTATTGATTGACAAGCCAATAGATATGGAAGACCAAAACCCATGCGTGAAGTCGTGAAAACTACAGTGAGACTGATATGCTGTACAAGCCTCCCCCCCCTCCCCCCGGCCACATCTTGGGAAAGATAAACAACATCCGCGAGATCACCAACGGTCACAAACCCCAACCCACGCAGCGTGACCCGGCTTAGAGATATCTCGCCCTCAGTCTCTCAAAAACTAGCAGCACCGAGCGAGAGTTTAAGGGGGCTTGAGTGGCCATTTACTCTTTGATGTAATGGCGGGAGAAGAGGTCGTTTTGTATCCAGATGATCTGAGGGTTGATTAGGGTGATGTCGCAATGGCAGACTAAAAGGACGAACCTTGTTAATCGCTGTGATGGCCTCAACCTTATCATCCGGGTTGAGCTTCTCATTGGGCACTTTGAGAACGGCCCGCATCAAAACTTGGTGGACCCGTCCTAACATGAGAGCGCAATCGCGGTCTATTCACCAGAACGAAAGATGTCAGCGATCAAAATCAGGGCAACAGGATAGGAGTTCAGCAACAACGAACATGATACATTAAGCGGCGCGATGCCCATTGTTCGCTGATGCTTGAAGGGCGAAACGCCCGTGCGCATGATCCCAACTTTGTCCATATGCACCCAAGTCTTTCCTGAGGTATAGTCGGAGGTCAGGACTCGCCGTGCCCAGGACTTCATGAAAACCTGATCGAGGTTGTTAGATGGGATAGGGTGTAGCAAGAGATAAAAACCCACTTTTCGGAATGTGATTTGTGCGCTATCCAAGGTCAGATCTGCAAGTTTTGAAGGGAGAGGACCATCGAAGTCCTATCCTTGAAATTCAGGAACGTTTCGGAGAACGACTGATAGATTGATTACGTACTTGATTCCTCTGCATAAAGACCTTCTTCGTGATATCAAACTCGAACAGCGTCGCGTACATATCATCAACTAGGTCTGGGATGAGACCGTTGACCAAGGGCGCAATCCTGCTGATGATCTTCGCGTCGTGGGAAGTGAATCCGAAGAAATAGGTGAGGTATGCAATGCGATCGTCCAGCGACACGCGGATGAAGACTGGGTCAACCTCTTGCGTGAAAACGACAGGACGTTTTTGAGGCATCGGCTCGTGTGAATCGTCACTGCCAGTATTGCTCACAGTTGTAGGGGCTGAGAGAATGGATGCGGCATCGTGCTCGTCCAATGGATTGAGATGCTCGGTGGAGACGAACGGGCGCGATTTCTCCATCACCGGTGTAGCAAGAGGATCGTGATATGAAACAGACGACATTAACGATAGGTTACCGGGAAATCTGGAGTGGAGAATGCGTTGGTAAGGTGGAAAGCAGAGCAAGCCGCAGACCGAACCGTCAAGCATTTAAAAGGGCTCTTGATCTTTGAAGCTTTACCTTTCCCCACACCAACTGAACTCGGAGGATGCAGGCAAGGCGGCGAGGTGGTTTCCGGGTTACAATGCCACGGGCCTGAATGGAGTGAAGACTGGTCGAAGCGTCTGCGTCTTTCGGGTTGCGAGAGACAGAGGATGTCAGCGTGAAAGACGCCAGGAAGCCGAAACGGTTGCCCGAGTTAATTCTGTCGGAGGCGGTGAGATTGGTATGGTCTTGGGCTCGTTCGTGTGCTGGGAATGGTATGCGAGTGATGGCTTCGTGCTTGAGTGACAGATGGCAGTGGGGTTGGGGTCCAAGGGCTGGGAGAAAGAATGACGAAAGGGGGGGAAAGCGAATTATTCATAGAACTAGGTCTATGGCGCTTCGCCTTCCTTACATCTACCCCCACGATTCATCGTTGCATCCACCCTTTAACACTATTCCATGATTTGCTCGCCCACAATCTTGATGCCTGTAGTGGATGAAGCTGTATTCTTGTACGCAAGAGTAGATGTCGATACACCAATCCACGAATTTCTACGATACGATATCATAACACAAATCGATAAGACCCAGGAAGAAATCAAGAAGGAAATCACGTGTGTCGCTTTATCTCTGAGAACGAGTGAAAAGCGGAACTTTGGGGGTCGACACCTCTGGCTCGTCAGTTGAAGAACTTGGGCTGGTCGTAAGCGGAGGTAAAGAGCTGCGAGTGGAGACTGAGGGGATGGATGAAGCTGTAGTTGACCTGCTTAGGAGAGCCGCAGTTCTTGCATCAGCCTTGGATTCACGGAGCTGCGTGAAATGATCATCAATCAGCATATAGCAACAAATGATTGTCCAAGCACTTTACCTCCTGTGCATCACCGAAGACAGCTACATCCGCCGAGGCATCGGCTGGGAAGCAAGGCAGTCAATGAAATAATCACCACTCGAAGGTGTACGAAACCACGTACCAGCGACGGCATTGTGTCCCGTTAAACGCCAGCCTCCCTCCGGCATGACCTTCTTCGGGGCGCTTGCCTCGGCTTCATCTTTCTCCTTCTTCTTGAGATCAGTGGCCTCCACGTTTTCCCAGGGAACTGCCGTGTATCTGGAAACCGATGGCGGACTAGGACCTCCACTTGGACCGTAGACCTCGCATTCAGTGAGAGCCTGCATGAGAGCACAAATCCACTTGTTGCGACGTTTGACTGGACGTGTGACGGTCAATGCCTTGAAGAACAGAGCTACGAGAGGCAGTGCGAACCTTTGACAGCATCAAGTTGCAGATTGCTCTTGTACTTGATATCTACCTTCAAACTCATCTTCTTCTGGTCCGGAATATCTGCGAACGACAGGTGAGTAGATCATCCCATAGAGGTAGAGACGGACTCACCCATTATCACTATATCAAAGACAGGGAAAAAGTCCCGACTGTTGGCTTTGAGGAATGTGATCATCTTGTCTCTTAAGTTCTCCAGTTGATCGAAAGGGGTTCCGAAATCAATATCAAATTTGAACGGCTCCGACATCTAAGCATCATGGAATCAGGGATGATCCGCGGAAAGAGGGGTGTATCGTACATGGGGGCTTCGGCGAATATTTTGAATGTACTTTCCAGGAAAGGTATGTTGGTCAACAATAACATCGCGCATGAATCGGCTGATGGCTCACTTTGGTGTTCAAAATCGCGTTTGGCACCTGTACAAATGTCCCATTCGAATCCAAGAAAATAGTAGAAAGCAACAGGATCTCCTTGACAGTATAGCTGCCCTCGGGAAGGTCCACCCGATCACCAACATCGAAGGGATGTTTGACGAGGAGGAATATGACGCTGATCAAAATTTCTGAAAGACTACCTCCGAAGAGCCAGTTCAAGGCTGCATAGATTTGTCAGTGCCCTAACACATCTAAGAGAGTCCACAGGAAGAAATACCAAGAAGAGTTGCTCCCCAAGTGGTAAATAGCTTCAATGCCGCCATATCCTGCAACAGGATATGAGATGATCAATTCACCAAGTTGAGTAGTGAAGGTGAGGATAAACGTACCAGAAGTAAGGCGAAAATCAAAGTAGAACCGAGACCCCATCCAAACATGAGGAGACTATCCAGACGTCCCACCGCATTTTTGAGGTCGCGCTTCGAGTGCTCAATGGCGATTTGCTCCCTGTGACTCTCCCTGACGGATCGATTTCCGCTCAGTCTCATTGAAAATCGTCACAAGAGGCGGCACTTACAGGCAAGCAAGATCTACTTCGTCTCGAGACACATTGCCGTTCGCATCTTTGTCGAAGAAAGCAAACGCTTCAGCAGCGTCAGTCTGGGTCTTGAAAAATGGAATGATATCTTGTACGACCAGAAAAGTGTCTTTCGTAACAGGTTGCTTGACAAACGAATAGAATAGTCGCCGAGCAAGCTAGCAAAGACTTTGCTCAAAAGCGCTGTGGCCAGATAGTTTGGAAGAGCACAAACGTACCCAGAGGGAACCATCCGATGACTCCAGGGCCGTTTTCACCTTCGCCTCTGGCGAATTCGGTTGCAACATGCGACTGTCGTTATTCGCCGTTGAGCAAGCAAACCACTCCAACAGAGTGGGAAATCTCTACTTACGTTCCAGCGATCTCAGAGGCAACATTCCCCAGAACCGTGGTGGTGGTGGTCGCAGCATCCCGAACCCCTTTCATCGCCTTCTGGAAAAGCACCTTTGGTTTGCTTTCGACTTTGGTGGGTCCGTCAGGTAATGCTTCAATATGTGAGATATCTTTCGAGTAGGTGTAGAGACGCGTAAGAATCTTCATGGCCTGTTTAAGACTTTCGATGCGTTCTATAGCGAGCACAAAAACCAGACACGCAAATCAGGCGTCAGAATGCAAACAAAGGACAAGTTAGATAACGGGATGACTAACCGGCAGAGGACCGCTCGTGAAACATCGTCGCGATAAATTGAACAAATATCTTCTCGAAAAGCAACAAGGCAGAGGAGAGAGTAAGGCCGCACAGAACTTTCCCGATTATTGATAGAGTCGATGCGTTTTGGGTACTCGCAGGGTGGACTTGATGGACGAGGATGAGGGGGCTGAAGGCGATCCAAATTCCGACACTCCATGCCAACAACGCGTTAAATCTGAATACCACGTTAGTGAGTGAGTGTGTGCGGTCCCAGTGAAATGCGAAGGAAATGATCGAGACGAGGACGGGAGGGGCGCGAGGGCGTACCGTTCCAACTCTAGCATCCAATGTGTATATTTGCGAGTCCCGACTGCGACCAAGCCGATCGTGGCGCGAAAAAGCTTTGGGAGGATTTTACTGCACCAGCGTCAGGTCTGAGTAAACACTTTGTCTGACCAGTCATGCTGAACACTCACGCAGCGGCGAGGGCAGCCCACCAGCCTAACCGAGGAAAACAGTTTAGCCAGACAAGTAAAGTTGCGGCATAAGTTGCTCACCTCCCCACGAACAGGTCAACCAACTGCTCCACCACATCCAGCCCACCCCCCAAAGCTGTCGAGCACAAGAATGGTGAGGAGGGATGGCCACATGGAGGTGAAGGAAGAACGAACATTGGAATCGTGCCAGGTGGTGAGTTGCAAAATTCCAGGGATCCAAATTATCCCTAGGACAGGAACGATGAACAAGAACCATCGAGTGATGATCGATACGTTCAAAAGATAGTTGTAGAATTTCGAAAACTATTGGCTATCAGGACAGTAATCACGGGCGGATACATAGGGCACATGAACATTACCTTGTCGTTGGGCATATCACCCTCGGCGTAAGTCAGATGAGATTGACTCGCCTTCCTCGGATCAAAACCGTCGAAGTCTTGTTCTACCTTCTTCAGCAGACTATAAGTGGAACTTCTGGAACGGTGGTCGGGAGGTGCGTCGTAAAGGTTGTGCTTAAGATCTCTTGGACCGCCTTCTAGGTCGTAGGGAGTAGAACCAGGTGGGGGAGTATAGCCTGGGGGACTGACGTCTGCGATCATGAGACGTTGAGCTCAGCTGGCTCATGGAAATGGGAGGACGGGATGGGACATACCCCCAGAGTATCGGCTAGGCATCCCTGGTGTGCCACGGCCATGTTCCTGGTTCTGTAGTTCAACTGCGTCGTAGTATTGAGGACGTCCCGCCATTGGACTTCAAACAGAATAGGCGCAGGTGTAGTAGAGTGGGCGAAGAGAGCAAGCGGAAGCTTTCGACCGAAACTCGGGGTATTATAGCAAGCTGCAAGCCTGCTTAAAAATAGCAGACTTTCGGTTGAGCTTCACGTCCGAAGCCATTTGCGGGAGGTCAATCAGTACATGCGATGCAGGGGTGGGAGATGGCGAGAGAGGGCAAGGGTTTGATTGGTTCGCGCCTGATGAGATTGATCCATAGCATACCATTCGGAGCGTCGACAACAGCGATTTTGATCTTATCTAAGGTATCGCAACTCAAAGAAGCAAAAACCCGATACCGCGCAAGCCGCAAGACAAAACAACGGGTGAAACTTGACTCAAAGAGGATCGATGGAGAAGCGCTGGGTGGAGAAGACTGGTCTGGACAAATCGGATGGTAAAACAGCAGATCAGATGAGGGGAATGAGCGGCAAAGGTGGAGGTGCCGGGGGTTCCTGGGCGCTAATGAGTGCACGACGATTTCATGGCGGATGAGGCGAGGCGGAGTGGGCAAAGGTCACGACTGCCGATATTCAGTATATGAACAAGCTATGGGTTCGATGTATGATTTGCAGCTCGACTCAGGCACCAGTCGATATCCTGGGGAGCATAGGGCTTTTGGAAAGAGGGAACTGGTTACGTCGGCTGGAGACGGGTATATTCCGAGCGCAGTCACAGTGGGTTAGCAGGCGGTGCAAGCAAGGCTGAAGAATTGCACAAGACAGGTTTAGTTCCGACTCAAGGTTGAAGAACCGCTGACTGCCGACCATTCTCCGTACGCCTGCAACGTTACTGTTCTTCACCCGCGGAAACCAGATCTTGCCTCGCGCCTCGCTAGATGTTGTGATAGCGATGAGATGTCACTAAGTATATACACAGACCGCGTGCGGTTCATAAACAACATGAAGCCCAACATAATACATAACCCCCAAAACCACCCAAGGCTAATCCTCTCATCGCTGCTCCCGGGTGAAAATCCGAACCTTGGTGGTCGATGTAGTAGGTGTCATAACCTCCGTCTCCCCACGCATAGTCCCCGTGTTGATAGCAAGAGGAGAGGAGACGGCTGGCCCAGATGACTGAGTAGTGGAACGACTTCGTAGTCCGGTTTCGGTCCTTCGTTGGGTTTTGGAAGCGCGGAGCTAGGCGTCGGAGCATCGTTGGTAAGCTGTCGAGGGAGGGGAAAATAATGAAGACTCGTACCTGCTGTGCGTCACCAAAGATGATTATCTCTGATGCATCAGCTACAAACCCCCGAGTCAGCACCGAGAAAGATCAGGGCAAATATGTACGAACCCGCCGCAGCATTATTCCCAGTCAACCTCCAACCCTCCTCAGGCATAATCCCCCTACCCTCCGCTTCCGCCTCCTTCTCCTTCCTCTCCTTCTTCTCCTTCTTCTGCGCGTCCTCCGACTCAATGTTATCCCAGGGCACCAGGGTGTAACGCGACACTTTAGGTCCTTTGTTAGGGTTGCCGTCGATACCATAGATCTCGCATTCTTCTAGAGCGGCCTTGAGAGCGCACATCCATTTGTTATGACGTGTAGCTGAAATAAGGGAGGAATAGTTAGTGTATGTTGAGATGTGGGAGAGGAGAGGCGAACCCTTGAGTGCATCGTGCTGGAGGTTACTCTTGTATGGGATATCTGCTTTCAGGGTCATTTTCCTCTGATCCGGAAAGTCTATCAAAGCGTAAAACAGGTGAGTAGAACCCCCTGGTTGAAGTGGAGAGAGTACACACCCATTACGACTACGTCGAAAACGGGGAAAAAGTCTCGGCTTTGGTTGCTAAGAAAATCCAACATCTTATCCCGAAGATTCTCGAGTTGCTCAAACGTTGTCGAATATTCCACATCAAACTTGTACGGTTCTGACATCTGCACAAGGAAGGGTCAGGTTGCGAGGCTCAGACAAAAACGCAAGACAGTACCTGAGGACTCCGGCGATAATTCTGAATGAACTACGCAACGTGGATCACGAGCGTCAGGGGACGACAGCGAACAAACCATGAACGAACTCGCTCACCTTCTGGTTCAGCATCATGTTCGGAGCTTGTACGGTAGTACCATTCGAATCCAAAAAGATCGTCGAGAGTAACCTGATCTCCTTGACCGTAAAGTTACCGTCGACCATGTTAACTCGATCGCCAACGTCAAACGGATGCTTGACGAGGAGGAAGATGATACTAGTCAAGACTTCTTGTAGACTTCCACCGATAAGCCAGCTCAACCCTGTTCAAGCTTATTAGCGACATCATCGACGAAGTGGACGAGAGCAATGTACCGAGAAGTAAAGTGCCGCCGGCAGTAACCAGCGTCAAGAGTTGCATATCCTGACATACACAATGGCTGTCAACTCGGTAAGTTATCATGCGACAGCGAACGTACCAGCATCACGAGGATGAGCAAGATAGCAGCGATGGTATATACCGTCATGAAAATATCATCTAATCGCCCCACTGCATTATCCAAATCTCGCATCGAGTGCTCGATGGATAGCAGTTCCCTGTGACATTCACTAAAAGGATCACATCCAGGTCAGAATCGAGTTTAATCAAAGGAGGGATATACACTCACATGCAAGCGAGGTCGACTTCGTCCCGAGAGACATCACCATTCCCATCCTTGTCGAAAAACGCGAACGCCGTTTCGGCATCTTCCTGAGTAGGGAAGAACTTTGCAAGGTCATCGATGACGAGATGGTCTTGTCCTTTCCTGACAAAGGAGTAGAACAGTCTTCGCGCGAGCTGAAAGTAACGATACCTGGCGATCAGCCACTATAGGAATATGCAGAATGAGGGAATCGCACCATACGAGACTTTTCGGGAGAGGAGAGAGCAGTCTCGACCTTCGCTTCTGGTGAATTCGGTTGCAAAACTCGACTGGATACCCATCCAACAGTCAGTCAGCTACACGCCACGTATCGATCTGACATCTCGAGTACTCACCTTCCAGCCATCTCAGAAGCCATGTTCCCCAGTACCGTAGTCGTAGTAGTCGCAGCAGCCTGCACACCTTTCAAGGCCTTCCTCAAGAGAACTTTCGAGGTCGCCATAGAACCGCGCTTGTTGTTTGAACCATCACGCATGGTGTCGGAACGTGTGGGAATGTCACTCGAGCGAGTGTAGAGGATTGTCAGGATTTTCATCGCGAGTTTGTGCTCCGAGATTCGCTCTATGGAAAACGAGACGGGGAAGAGCCAGACATATATCAGAAATCTGTCTGATCTAAGGAAACGATGGGTTGAGAGGGACTAACCAGCGTAAGATCTCTGATGGAACTTCCCCGCAATCACCTGGATAGCCAGCTTTTCGGCAACCAAGAGGCCGGCACAAAGACAGAATGAACATAAAGCTTTCGACATCGTATTCAAGATCGTCTTGTAACCGGCGTTTGAACCAGTGTAGTGACGAAGAATCAAAGGGTTGAAGGCGATCCATATACCTAGGGTCCATCCGAAGAGTGCAACGTATCTACGGAACACGAAATGAGCGACTTGCGAAGAGTGAGAAGCCAGTGACGGACCTATGCAGAATTGAAAGCCAATCGATGTAACGCCGAGTTCCAACTGCGACCAAGCCTATCGTCGCACGGGCCACGCTTGGAACAATTCGCCTGCATAATTGCGGAGTGTGAGGATGTGTATGATGGATATTCAAAACGAACTCACGAAGCAGCGTACGCGAACCACCAACCTCCCCAAACGCACGTCAACCAGCTGCTCCACCACATTAAAGGCACTCCCCACACCTACGAAATGGAAAGCCATGAAGGTCAAGGAGGAGGCATCGAGGAAGGTATTACAAACCTTTGCGTTGGGGAAACTCGTAAGACCAAGGATCCCTGGTATCCAAAGGATCGCCAGGACGGGGATGATGAACAAGAGCCAGCGCGTGACGATCGAAACATTGAGGAGATAGTTATACATCCTTGAAAACTAAAGGCAAGTTAGTTAGTGAGAGTAGAACCAAGGGATGCGTTCATATTACCTTGTCCTTTGGCATATCGCCCTCTGCAAACGACAGGAAGGGTTGACTCGCATTCCTTGTATCAAACTCGTCGACCTTGGACTCAAACCTCTTCAACCCGCCAGAAAGCAGATCCCAACTCGAACCTCTGCCATGGGTGGGTGCCGAGTGGTAGGCGCCCTTCTTCAGTTCATCGTCACCGTCCTCGATATAACCGTCGTCCTCGTCATCTTCTGTGACTCGCGGTTGATATTGGGGAGGATATGCTTCAATATCTACGTCGTGAGGAGACGAGGCGCCTATTTCGGTATCCTTGAAAGTAAGAAACGGGGATGAAGAAGATAGGTGGGGCGCTTAACCTCGGGCGTTCCTCGAAGCGCCTTGACCACGGTTCTGGTACTGGAGTTCCACGGCGTCATAAAGTTGGGTAGGGCCTGCCATGCCAAGCTACCGCGGTCGAAGGGAGAAGATCACAGCAAGGGGATGGGCGGATGAAGGTTTGAAGCTTGTCCACTGGCTTGATAAACCCGCCGACCTCCAGGTGCCTGCATGCAGGTCCAAGGACGCTGATTGGGTGCGATTGATATGATTAGGCCCTGACGTCGATCATATTGAGTCGTGCAGTTACATCACGAAATGAGCTGAATAGCCAAAGAGGGACAATAAAGGCGATCTGAGATCGTGTTTGGTATTATTCGAGGTTGACCAAGGGCGGTGAGCAGACTAGCAAGTGCACAGGGCCACAAAGAAACTTGAAGCGCATAGTGTCGGGCTAACTACAAGCTAACTATGACGTTGCGCGACAAGAGGCGATGATTGGGCAAGGACTGAATTTCAAAATGACTTCGCCTCCAAACCCTTCGCCACAGCACCTCACAGCACCAACACGTCAACCGATCACCGCCATCAAACTGCCATGTCTATATTTACCTGGACGGTTGAGTGAGTGTTGTGAGAGGATTGTCACTCGATCAGCATGCACTTAAATGGCCCACTGGTTATGTATTCAATCCTCCATCCATGCGATGTGCTTGGCTGAGACTCAACAGTTGCCCTAGTTGGTCCGAAACATCCGCCTCGGGTTGGACGGTATTCGAATCCGGAATACTCATAAACACTGATGTTCGTCCCTTGCTCCCATCTAGCAAGTAGTTGCCTCTGGCTGGCATGAATGTGTCTTAATACTTGTGCGCACGTTCGAGAAAGTGAGTTATCAACTCGTAATGTACGTTGCGTTTCTATCAGATCATACCTTTTAAATGATCCACCAGACCATTCATATATTTCCTCTAACTTTGTGGCCTACGAGATCTTGAACGAATGTACTTTGCGAGCTATCCCGTCAGTCTCGATCACCCCTTCCAAGCCATTCATCTCAGGGTCTACCCTCCACCTCAAAGACATCCATTGCAGTGCGCCAGTACTACCAGGTTACTTGATCCGACACGCTTATCTCCAGCTTGGAAACCTCGCGAGACTAGAATGAGAATCTCTTGCCAAATGACACTCGTTGGAATGAACGACATCTATCGAGGACGTCCTCTTTCAAACACGCTGCTTGAGCCCCCCCTCCTTTGTTTGTCTTCCCCTTAGGCACCTATTCCCCCCGTATATTCTTCTAGAATCGAATAGCCGTCGGAGGCTCCTTACTCCTGCGCCCTCGCTCCGATTCAACTTTGGCGGGTTACGATCGGTCACTGGCCTCCTAACAGACGAACCGAACGTTGAGCGAAATCTGGTAGACGCTGATTACTAGATCGCAACCGCTGTGGTTCGCACATGAGACCCACCTTGTCATTCAAACCGTTTGGATGCGCCGCCTGCGCGAGTTTGAAATGGACAGTGGTTGGGACTTGGAGAAGGGAGAAAATAGCCAGCCGAAGGACGCAACCCTGATATATATGGAGGCGAGGTTGATCGTGACTTGTCGGAATGATCCCCCACCTTCGAGGTACCGCGAGGAGTGGCATTTCAAGGGTGGTTGGTAGACGGAATTGTTGCATGTCGTGGATTACACGGCTGGCAAGAGATCACCTATAATAGACAATGTCTATATCTGTACAGCGTAGCACAATAATGATAGATCTGTAATGATGTGAGCGACGATCAGTCTGATGAGACAACGGCAAACTTACAGCAATGAAGAGGGCGCGATGGCGCGAATCCGCCCACGGGTTCGGTATTCTGGCAACAGAAAGCAGAGTGTTGTGAGAAAGGGCAATTTCAGAGAGAAGCTGAGACTAACATTGGAAGATGGGAAGATGGCATTCTACGAAGCAGGCGTAAGCAGGGAATGGGGGGGGAGGATGGATAGAGAGTCACCTGTTCGAGTCCTGGCGGGCGTGGATTAGTATGGGCAGGAAGAGGTTGTTGAAACTACTCTCCAAGTCAGCTACGTTCGAAAGACGATGATCTGCTGCTTAGGTCCGACGTTGATGTGGACGAACGAAGAGCCAACCCTAGGAAAGAGCAAGGATCGGGATGAGCACTGAGCATCGACCAGGTGCGGATTGGTTGAATGAACACATTTCAAAACCCCTTCGCCTCTGAATTCTTCAACACCACCCCATCTCACCCCACCCAACCAATCACCATTCGGTTCATGATCAGCGTCCGAACGTCCATATCATTTCACCACCCAGTGAGTTAATCCCCAGTTGCGATGTGTTCTGGCTGGGACTCATCCTTGTTTCTCGGTTCATGTAAGTTGGATGATCGTGGCACTACTTGTAAATCCTCCTTTGTCCGATCGAGCTTAAGTTGCTTAAGTCGCAGGCCACTGCTTTCAACCAGGGCCTCAGCAGTGTTAACGATGTCCCCCGACGTTGGCCTTGGCGCGTTCCCCATTCTCAAAATAAGTCCAGAGCTCGTCGACATGATCATCGACTTTGTTGACGAGGGCCGGTATGTCCTCCGACTTGCCCTCACCTGCCGTCTCTTCAAAGACATCCTCATCCCCAATCATCTCCATTTCAGGAATATCTCTGTCAGTTTTTCTCGCCACCGTCGACTCGACTTGCTTATTCGCCGGCCGGCACTAGCCCGGAACGTTCGTCGTATTCGTATTTCAGATCAAACAGGTGAATCTCGAGAGATGATCCTCGTCGGCCAGCAGAAGTTGGCTTCTGCGATCGTTCATATGACCAACTTGCTCCACTTCATCTGGCTCAATATGAAAGAAGCCGAGAACGTGGATATCATTTGGGATTCCCTTCGCTCGTGCCCCCGGCTCCAAAGTATCCTTGTACGGGAGCGTGGTATGACAGCTCCGCTTCTCGTGAACTCGCGCGTAAGCTGCTCTGGTCGGGTTACCCCATTGTTGAAGATGCCTTTCTAACATTTCAGTAGATTGTGCAGTTGCGAAGTCACAATCTCAAGAAGATCAATGTAGAAATGAAAGCTCCGTTGCCCGCTCCAAATCTTTCTGCTCGCCTTCGACTATTCGGCGAGATTGGTTGTTGGGTTGTCCCAATCTCTCGACGCTTGAACTCTCCCATCGCCCCAGAGTCACGCTCCACCTCGACAGTCTACTCAGGGACGGTCATTGGCCGAACCTGATTAGTCTCGGTCTCACTGATATTGGCTGCCACCCGCTGGTCTTATCATCCTTTTATCCCGACATCACACCTTTACAACCCTCCGTTTGGCGCGCGGAAACTTCACCAGTCTACAAAAAGGATCCCTTCCTAACTTGAGTGTATTGACGGTGTACGGAAAGGACGTTGACGACCGACTTGTTCTGAATACCGTCTTTCAAAACGGACGTTGGCCACTTCTGGATGTTCTAGAGCTCGAAATGTCTCGTGCTCCGCGGACATCTTTGCAGCATTTCTTACTCGAACACGCATGTTAACCTACATCTCCCTTGAGAATGTCACCGAGATGGGAACGATGGAATTTGGCGCTCTACCGCTGTTGCGATTCTACCGGGGTGACCATAGGAACACCATCGCGATATGCATGACTGCTTGCCAGTTGGAAACGTTGGAGGGGTTGTGAGGAGATCAGATCCTCGCCGACCCAATCAAGGCAAGGGTGGCCTTACAGCGCGTTGCTACAGACCGGCTTTCCACCATCTGTATCGAGGGCGACCAGCGAATGGTAGACCAGATCCAGCGAATCATGTTCGGCTTGAACGATTGCTGTTCACTACTCCGCAGTCTCAACCCTGTGAGAGGGCGTCAAACATCCGGGCTTATTGTTTTCCCTCCTCGATTCCACTCCGTCTTCCCGATCAAACCCTTTCTAATCCAGCCTGTCCTACCTGTTGGCAATGCGTATCCCATGGTGGAATCATGGTTGATTGTAAATTTTATGTCCGATTTCGTCACCGCAATACCAATAGAGCTGATGAATTTCTTTCTTTGCCCCGACGTCTATCTTAAGCTTGACTTTAGTAGTTCCTTCAATCGTTACTTTACCATTACCCCACACGTTTTGGTTCTCGTTCATGTAATCGTTTCATCTCTATGCTTGGTCCCACGTTCGTCTTGGGGGTCATCGAGTCAAGGTCGTGAACGACGGTAGCAATGTCAGTGTACCACGGAGAGACAGTAACGCAACTGAGATTTGTGTGGGGATACAAACTGAGGTTCAATCTGCTCTTCTCCTCGACCGGAGTCGCCGTGCTATCCTCACAGCCTTCTTTTAGTGGCGGTTACTTTGGGATCCCCGTGTCGTTGCAAAGGGCTTGGAAACTCGGAGACTCCTTTGACGGAGTTTGGATGGGAAGATGTTCGGATTTTCGAATGTCTTGAAGGGGAGAACTGCGATTCGAGATGAACGGAAGAACATCCACACTCGCTGTGATTCCAAGGCGAGGCTCCTCACGACCCGTTGGGAATAATCTTTCTTTCGCAAAGGAGTAGAATTCAAGGGCGATTAGTAGATATAGTACACGCACGCCGTGGATAAGATAACCGATAATGGACAATGTCTGTACCTGTACAGCGCAGTACAATAATGATAGATCTGTGTGATGTGAGCGAGGTTCATTACGATGGATAACTTGAAACTTACAGAAATGAAGAAGGGACGATTAGTATTGGGGCGGTGGCGCGAATCCGCCTACAAATTCGGTATTCTGGCAAGAGAAAGCAGAGTGTTATGAGAAAGAGCAATTTCAGAGAAAAGCTGAGACTAACATTGGGAGGTGGGAACGCGCCATTCTAAGAAGCAGTCGTAAACAGGGAGTGGAAGTAGGGAATTGGTAGTGACTTACCTGTTCGAGCCCTGGCGGAGGTGGGTTGATATGTGCGGGAAGTGGTTGTTGAGGCTACCCTCCAAGTCAGCTGCGTTCCAAAGCAGATGAAGTGCTGCTGGGATCTCACCGATTTGTAGACATGTCCACTCTCGGAGGAATCACGGTAGTGTCCGTTTCCGTACGATTGTCTACCGTACTCTGCTTCAACGGGACCGGGGGCAGAGGCCGGTTGAGCGCCAGTGTAGACCCATCGTCCCCACGGGGACGAGGCACCTCTGTAGCGTGGAACCGCGGCATAGGTGCGACGATGCGGGCAGCATATGAGGATAAAACAGCAGTAGAAGATGAGGAATAGGATCATCAAAAAGACGATCCCGCCTGATATCATGTTTGAGATAAATGAAACCCAAAGCCACTTGATAGTGGAGAGAAAACGGGAGACGGACCGATGATTGTACCCGCTACAGGACCTCCTCCCCAGGAATATGACGAACCGCCCATCATATGAGCATTGGCAGACGCGGCGAAGAATAGTAGGAAGAGGACGGAAGGATTCAGCGACATGGGAGAGTGCAGGAGAGATTGTTAGGGGGCAGGACGGAAGGCAAAGGTTTGTAGGGTGTGTCTGATGCATTGCCTTTGTCCGTCGAGAGTGAACACGGGGTAAGCTGGCCTCTTGATGGTGGGCTGGGTGAGCCGCTGCTGTGAAAGACGAGGCAGTCAACGCGGATGATCCGTGCAGCAAGTGGCTAGGCGGCACGTGACAGTCGCGAGTCTGACGGGCGCGGGTCACACTCACTTTGGGCGCGTTCTCTTGTCCTCACCGTCGTGCACAGCGTCCACCACCATGGCCCGCTCACAAATAGACGATAATCCAAGACCGGCCAAACGACAGCGGAATGCATCCGTCGCTGAAGATGTCTCCTCTGACCTGTCGTCGTTCACGCGACTGCCACACCCTATTCTCCTCATTTCGATGCCAGCTCTCCTCGTCCATCCTCCAAGTCATCGCTTTCATATCCAGTCTCTTTTCTCGTCACTCACTGCTATTCGGAAATGTATCTCAATGGATTCCCTCAATCTTGATATCGAATGTCGAGCGTGGACTGCTTTCGCTGAACTCGGCATGAATGTGGTCGCAGGAGGTCTGAGTGAGAGGGAGTACTGTTCCTGGGCCAAGGGCGTCGAACCCGAGGTGTGCAACTCTTTTCGTGCGAGTATATGCGCCTGTACTGATGTCGTCATAGGTGGAGAAGGCAATAGGGAAAGGAGTAAGTCCTGCCTATCCATGCACACCATCACGCATCACGCTGACCGTTTGCAATTTATGCGTAAATCCAGCTCCTTATCACCCAAAAGGTCCGTTTCACCATTCCTAACCAATCATATTCAGCTGATCTTCCCATGTAGCACCCATCTCTCCGCCCGTACCGCCTCCATCTCAGCCTCCTCCAATCCCGTTTCGTCCAATGGCAACACAATACCAAATTCGCTCGCAATCTTCTATCTCGTCTATCTTCGTCGTTCTTACCAACAGACCCTCCGCATATACTCTATTCTTCCTATCTTGCAACCATCAACAACCTCTGCACGCCGACCAAAACACCCTCGCAATCGCAATCCCACTCGCCTTCCTCGTTGTTATCCGTACAATACTCGAACCAAGACCTCCATACTGCTCTTTCTACTATTTCTGATTTACAAGATCTTTCGAACGTCAAGAAACACGAGGATGTAACACTCCTCTCGCACGTCCTCCGTCTCCGTGTGCTAGTTCTGGCCGGTATGTGGGAGTCCGTTCCGGATGCCCTTAAAGTATGCGAGGAAGCCCTTCGCCTTTCCTATCAACCCTCCCTTGGCACTCCGAAGCCTTCAAATCCGAATCCCCAACCAAGTCAATCATCTCAACATCCAAGCAGCTCGGCTCCTCCCATTCCCACTCCTCCAACCCCACCTCAACAATTCCCTGTATTCAAAGGTGTCTTTGAAGGTGCCATGGCCATCCATACACTCGTCATGGCTGTCGTATTCTTTACACATATTGGTAACAGTCCCGAAGCATCTCCTCGTCTCACGCATCTGCACATCCTTCTCGATTCTGGAATCTTAAATAAATGTGTTAATGGTATTGTCGACGTCAGTTCTTACCTCACCCCTTCGTTGTATTCGCTGACATCACCCGATGTAGATCAAGTTCCCCTCAAGTCCAGCATTATCCATACAAATCACCCACCCGCGCATCTTACATTTCTTGACGTTCCTGGTGAGCAGTGTGTCGAAACGCGATCCTGTTGGGAGGAAACCGAAGAAGAGAATCTTTGCTGCCGAGGCGTTAAGGATATGGGATGCTGAAGTGGCGAAGGAGTTGCCCTGTGCGTAGTCATCTCTATCTTGTGGTCGGAACGTCGGTGGTTGGTTTCTAATGCGCTTACAGTCGCTCCGTGGATGAGTCTGGGAGAGATCGAAGAAGTGGAGCAAAGATTGGCGAGGATCAAGGCTGATTTGATTTGCGAGCTTATTAGTGTAGGTTCCCCTTCCCCTTTCCTCATAAGCTCGTTTTACGGACCGCTATTTCCTTCAAAATAGGTCTCGATTATGCGTAGTGAATTTCAGGCCGCCCAGCAGGTTCGTCCCTTTCCCCTACCCAACTTCAGCCATTGGTTTCCACCTCCACCGTTCTCAGTACTTACTAAATGTATCCTCTGCAGCACCTAGCGATCTTGATAGCACATACGCGCACCTACGATATCTTCAACATATTCGCTGCACGAATCACCCTTCACCAGGCACATCTAGCACACGCACTTGGACAACAGGAACGGGCTTTGGAATGCTATAGAGTTGCGGCCTTCTTGGCGGAGAACAGTGGAGATGGAGAAGTGGAGGGGGCTGCGAGAGCGGGTGAGGTTGGGTTGAGGATTGGAATGAAGATGGTAGAGCGGGGGAGGGGAGTTAAGGTGGGGAAGGAGAAGGTGAAGAGTCGGGCGAAAGGGAAAGGGAAGGAGAAGGAGGGTGATGCTCAAGTGGGAGGTGAAGGCGAAGAGTTGAATATCCTTGGTGAGGTAGTGGTGTCCGCTTGTCCAGGAGGAGGCGGGACGTTACAAGCTATTGGCCACGTCCTCGAAGCTTGTCTGTCGGCTGAGATCCTCAAAGCCAAGTAAGTTCAACGAGTCATTACCCCTCGCTATGCTCGGCTGAACATCGCTGGACGAAATCACCCTCACTAACGTTTACTCAACGAACACAGACAGCATCTCAAGGACGCACTGTCGCTCGCAACTCGTTCCCAGGATAATCACCTCCGAGCTCTCATCCTCGCTTTAATTTCGTCACATTATTTCCATACTGCCGGAGAACATGCATTGGGAATGTTGGAGACGACCGATCAGCTCGCAGCAGGGCTCGGGGCTCCCTCTGACAAACATACTACGTCAAATTCAAAGACCAGATCGAAGACTGCTGTTCCTAATACACAGGCTGTGGGGAACGTGCCGCTGAGACTTTGGGTTGGAGAACGTTTTGTTGGTGAGTTTTTCGTCTCCGTCTGAGGGGTTTATATGATTCGCTGATCGTTGATTGGGTAATGATTTTTAGAGCTGTACAAGCGGGCTGGGAGAGATGCTGATGCTCAGAAGAGGGAGCTTGGGAATGCACTGCTGCAGAAGCAGTTAGAAAAGGTTTCTCGGTTGCGTTGATGATCCCGGGCGTTGATCCTGTTGGTCTTGGTATCGTGCTTTCGCTGTGCTCTCTTTGTCTTTTGCGCTTGTCGTTCAAGTTCTCCTCCACTTTGCAATCGTAATCCTCCGTGCTGTCTACTTGTCACCATGTTGGTAGATGAGCGGGATATGCCCGATATGGTTTAGTCTTCCCCCGCCTGTGGGAACGTGTGATTGGAAGCCAATGGGGAAGGAGGATCGGCTGGACCGGGCCTCGTGGCAATGGACCGTATCTCTATTATCGCATTATTGTGGCATTGTTTTGCAACTCTGTACAAGACGACGACGACGGTGTATAGTAGGCGTATGTAACGATGCAGCGAGTGTGGTCAGTGTATCTAGAATCTAACGCCGGTCATGGCGCCGCCGCACAACCCAATCACAATGTGCCTCGACCCTCGGTAAGTTCCCATTTTACCTCAAATTTCCATTCTTCCACGCAACCAACTGATCGCCGCTGCTCATCGTCAAAACCCTCCCCCATTGCCCGTCATTCACACTTTATAGATGGAACGCAGTCCTCCGTATGCCTTCTCTTGGCTTTCACTTCTTGGATTGGAGCTAACCACGTTGCAAACAGCCAATCTCGTAGGTCATCGCTGGGAGCAGAGTCGACAGTATCCGCAGCTGCGTCTACTCGTTACATGCTCGCTGGGATGAACCAGAATACCAGCAGTCTTGGTCTACCCAACTTCCAGTCGAACGCTAGCAGTCTATCCCTCACACCGCGAGCCGACGCACCCTTCATTCCTCGCACTGGTAGTCCTGTATCCCTCGGCGTCAACTATGTCCCTTCAAAGTTCTCGGAAGCCCTCCTGAATGCTGGAGTGAAGAAGAGGAAGGGTGATAAGAATGTCGATCCTGTCGTACCGAAGCGTGGAGGTGGGAGAGATGCGTTCAGGGCAAACGAAGCTCGTATGCCAGGACATGGTGATGAGGATTACGATGGATTGTCGAGTAACTGGTTTGGGGACAAGGATGGTGGACGGCGACCGAGGCTGCGCTGGAACAAGTTCAAGTGGTCGTTATTTGCTGCGAATCTCTTGGTGTGTTATAATCTCTCTTGTGTGTGTGGGGTGTGAGAGACTTACGTACCGTTTTATCGCAGCTGTCAGTTTATTCGATCGTCGCCCTCATCTTCTGCCTCCTGACTTGGTTTGACGTCTGGAAACACGCCGACGTCGTTCGTGTTGGCGATCGGACTGAGCTCATCACATCTACCCTTGCCGCTTCCGTCGGTATCCTCACATCTCTCATCGGCTGGGCCGGAGTCCTACTCAACAACCGCGGGTTCCTTGCCGTCTACACCTTCATGTTATGGGTATGTTTCGGCCTCCTGGTGACACCTGGCTACATTGCCTACAAGCGCAGGACCTTCAACCTGGAAGGGAAAATTAATTCCGAATGGTCTCGACAGCTTGGTGCGGAAGGAAGGTTGAGGATCCAGAACCAGCTACGGTGCTGTGGATACTTTAGTCCTTTCGTTGAAGCTACCGTCAGCCAGACCTGTTATTCGCGAAGTCTCCTTCCAGGATGCAAGGCGTCGTATTTTGACTTTCAAAAGACTGTCCTTAGTCGCTGGTACATCGTCGCGTTTGCCATCGTTCCCTTTCACATCCTCATCATCCTTGCCGGTCTCCTCTGCTCCAATCACGTTACCTACCGGTTCGGTAAAGGCATGATGCCAAAGGCTTACCGATTGAACCTGGATACCATGGCTGTCATCATGGACCAGTATGCGAGGTCAGTCCTTGTCGTATTTATTTTCGCACCCCCGCTCATCTTCTCCTCGTGATCTAGTCAATTGGCCGAACAGTATGGTAGCGACGTTGCGTTGGACATCATGTCCCGTTCACGTTCCAACCTGCAACTGGACAGCGTACCCAGCATGTCCTACACATCTGGAGCGACCTATCCGGCCAATAGCAAATATGATCAGCTGCGGCGTTAACTTCCGGCTCACAGCCACTCGACTGCCGGTGAGTCGCATCATAGGCCACGACCATCCATCTCCGTCCTGACTATTGACCGTAGGTATCGGCGAGTAACACCACGAATGCAGCCCGACACATGGCGTGCCCCTCTTTGTATCATTTTATATATCATTATCCCTTCGTACTGTCGTTTCACTCGTCTCTACCCTAGTTTTCGTTGCATATCCCTCGCACAGCTATCCCACATTTGTATGTCGCCATTGTAATATCGGTGACGCGGATGCCAGGCATGGACATCTAATTGGCAGGAGTAGTGAACTAATGAAGTCCCGTTGAGAATAACAACTGAAACTTTGTCGTGACATCGCAGGTTGGACGTTGGGCATTGAATTCGCTGTTCGTTCTGACTTCAACTAGCTTGGAATTGCGTCAACAGGCCTCCTCAAACGAACACATCGTCCTGCCACCATGTTCTTCCAGTGCCTCCTTTGGTTCTATCTCGTTACTTTGGCGAAATGTCTTACTTTCAACAATTCAAATTTGAACGAG
Source organism: Jaapia argillacea MUCL 33604 (assembly GCA_000697665.1). Lineage (NCBI taxonomy): Eukaryota > Fungi > Basidiomycota > Agaricomycetes > Jaapiales > Jaapiaceae > Jaapia > Jaapia argillacea. The sequence goes on along the minus strand of KL197751.1, from coordinate 242,372 downwards.
CCCGACGACCTGCTTGCCGCTGTCCAGCACATCTTCCCTTTCTCTCCGTTTCAAAACCGCAGCATATCTTTATCTGGCAAAGACGTTGAAGGATCGTTCAAGCCTCTTCAACCCACTGGCAGATCTCGTTTTCGGGCGCGTCTCAAGGTTACGGAACCAAAAATCAAGCGAGGATCTCCTACTAAGAATACTAGTCCAACCCCTGCACCCTCTGGCGATCCTCACTCTGGAACAACGGTACATATCGCTGATGGGACGGATTTTGCGCTCTTGATGCCCAGTGGTGGAGGTACGTGCTCTATCTGCACGGCTTTGACTGTACCGCAAACCCACTAAATGGACGACCCTCTAGAAATGATATCTGATGCCGAGAACGATGGATCCTCTTACTGTTCCGAGTCAAGCAAAGATTCAACATGCCTACATCACCTCCCCGTTGGATTCATTCGCGCCTCCTCCGTCTCTCGTGCAGACGATGATTCGTGGATTCAGGTATATATTCACCGTTTCCTGTCTGTGATGGTCCCTAATGATTGTGATTGACGCTCTGCGTACAATTTACGATAGGTAACTGGATGTATGGACTCGAGCAAGTATCCCTTCGCTTCTGGTGACGATGGTGGCCAGTTCGATGTTCGATTCCCTAACGGCGCCCAATGTACGTTTGGAGGTTATGGTGCTAGTTTCATTCAACAGTACGTATTCGATTGTTTCCTGAACTTGAAGAAGGTTCAATTGCGTCCGTCTAGGCTTCAGCCTACTGCGAACCGTTTCTGTCTGCGGTGCTGCTCCTCGCCCGGTGATCAAGAGAACTGTAACTCCCACCAAGATCGTGCCGGCTGTCCTGTGGCGGTTCCTGGAGTTTACGACTTCCCGAATCTTGGTGTCCGTTGTTCCTAACTTTCAATCCATCCGTTGTATCGCCATTCTCCCCTCGTTGTAACTTATGTACTTCTGTTCACCCAAATTTTAAGCGACATCCTCCTTGGCACAAGCAGCCTCGTTCGTAATTTTATCAACCAACACCCAAACATGATTCGATGCATATTTTGGTGAATGAATTGCAGAACTATTTCACCCGGTGTAGTGGTACAAAATGCGCAGAGCAGGAGCGAAAACACTAAGACATACATACCAGAGCAGAGCGACGTGCGTAACGACATGAGAAAGACATGCGACATGACCTAATACTAATAATACATCAGTCCCAGACCAGGGAAGAAGCGAGCAAAATGCGACAATGCAAAGCAAATCGTAACATAATGAAGGGGAGATCCCGACCACCAGTGGACTAGCCAAGGCAGGGATGTTGGTCAATTTTAGAAGATTGAGCGCAAAGAGAATCATTTGGAAAGAAACCTTCGGTAAGACGCCAACTTCAAATGCAGCCTCAAGGTTTCTCGAAGACGAGCCTGCCAATCCCGGCACCGCCTTTACTCTTATCAACCTCTACACCCACCAGCCTCGTTTTCCCTTCCAGCCAGTCAATCCTTCGGACACCACCCTCTCGACCACCACCCATCCGCTCACACCTCTTTTCAAACGCGCGAGTAATCTTCCTTTGCGCCCGACTCCCGTGACCCAACGCATCCCATTCAGCTTGAGTGACTCGGGTAGAAAGAGTGGCATGAAGAGCATAGAGGACGTCGAAATTGGTGATGGCACCAGACGAGGGATGGGACCGAGACGATGATTTCGAGGCTTGTGTTGAAGATGTAATGACGACAACAGCCCAGGGAAGTTTGTCGGATGTCAAGATGAGACGAGCTGAGGCAGCAGTGGGAGGGTCGGTGGCCGGTTGAGCAAGAGTGACAGATGGGACCGGTTGACGAGTCGTTCTATCCACGACAGTACGAGCTGAAGGCGCGTAAGTAGCGTCGTAAGAGATAGGAGCCTGGTGGAATCGCGTATATGCAAGGAGAGGGTGCATGTGGAGCGGAGGTTGTCGGGGTTGGCTGATCGTGGCTTGAGTCTGGACAGTAACAGGGGCGTCTGCGAAGGGTGTCAGATATAGAAGGAAACTGGTGAATAATAGAACCTCACAACTTGGTGCCGTTGATGCAGTCGAAGTTGGATGCCATGAGTGGTTCTGCTTGAGAGCGGGCCGCTCGTCGGCGTACCGGACGTGTTTATGCGAAGCTGGGACGGGAGGCGCTGAAACCGGGAACGCTCGGTACGTTGATGAGAACGAGTTGGATCGTGAGCTGGCCGGGGTGCTATAAGTCGATGTCGATGATGCTGCGTATGCCGGATAATGGAAAGCTATGGACCAACAGAGTCAGCTTTCAAGATATGGTCATGAAGCAGCGGGAACGTACCAGGTTCTGCCATCTGGTAACTCCCACGCCTGTGAACCGTCGGGCGTGATTCAGCGCCCTCCTGAGTGTGATATCTCAGAGGAGAGGGGCGCTGCGAGTGTGAGTGCGAAGTATAGGTAGCGCTTCGTTTCATGCTACCATCTGAGCGGGCTGTCCCAGGAAGTGGCGCAGAGGGAGGAGCAGCGTAGACATAATTGGCAGAAGAGGAGGATCGAGATCGAGAGTGAGATGCGCTGTGACCATGACCTCGGCTAGGGTTACTGGAGCCAAACATGTTGCGAAGGTAAGACAAGTAAGAATCCATGTCGTTGGAGTGTCGGGTAGACTGGTGATGAGTTTCGTGAGGTGGTCGTAGAGATCGTAAAAGCGTATGTGACGCAGAAGTATCCTGTCCTAGTGACAAGGATGGGTGGAAGGCAGTCGCCAGAACCTGAAGGGCTTATATACCAAGTACGAACACCAACACAGGGCCTGGATTCGATGATACCAAGCTGTCCGCGCAGTGAGCTGTGGAGCGCTTCTAGTTCTGGAATTCATTGAGGATGGACAGGATTCGGACAGGCACTTGTTTCACGAAAACACCCCGGAAAATGCGCCCATCAGTCGACTGCATACTATTCTTGTCCTAGTGACAGGATCGAGGGGCGCTACCATGAGAAGGGAGCTCGTTGGAGGCAGAGAATCTGGCTGTGTACGTTATGATTTGTCCCATAAGTCCATGAGGCATGACACATCTGCGCCGGGCGGCAAAAGGAGGCTGAGCCGACAAAAGGAAGTGCAGTTGAAGAATAATGAGAAGAGGGAAATTGTTTGAAGCCATTGTGATGGAGTAAGGATTTGTCGTACCACTACGAACCGCCTGTATTTTTGATGGATTGACTTTTCCTTTTCCGGCCTGACGCATCACCCGTGCAAAACGCGTGTAGGGCGCATTCGTGAAAGGCGTAGAATGCATCTTTACTCATCACCCGAGCAAATCCCTGAATACAGCATGTCATCACATCACTTGCATCGAAGCTAGTGAGGTATTCTACCCCCAGTAATCACCAACCAAGCGCTGCTATCTTCCCTCAAACTGAAACTGCCGCTGACACGAGGTGATTGCGCAAACCACAGCGTGAAGCGGCGGAGACCGCCAGGTACGTGTGAGAACATGTTCGCAGAAGAGGGTTCAGAAAGGTCGACGGCCTTAGCGGCCCTTCGCTGGCCTTCAGAAGCAACTGTTCGTAAAACCTTCGATTCGTTGCCGACGATGAGAAAGAAGCACACCTCTTCACCCGAGCAGGACTGGCAGCTGCCAGCCCTTTCTGACGCTGATCGGAATTCAGTTCTTACCGACCGCAGTGACTTAGCAGATATCTGACATAACTCATGACTGCACAGGTTGGTCCGAAAGCAGCCTGACAATTGCGCAACCGACTTTGTATGAGAGCATGATAGGGACTGTTATCACGGCACAGGTCCAGACCGGATCCGAACGAGAGCGATATGGATCTCATAATCGCCTCGTATGACGCCCCGCGGGCTGCTTCGCGGAGAAAGAAGATCCCATGGCGACGATCCCTGAGCTTCTCTGAGCTGCTGGATGGATGGATGAACGACAGCGAAAATTGGAAACGAAGAACGACGTTCAAGGGAAACAGTTGCTCGCTTGTAGAGAGCATCAAGTCCACATCCGTTCCCCAAAACGCCACTTATGTCAAAGAGGGGAGCGAGAGGGGTAGAATTGAAGCGGTCTGAGGAAACATCTGCTTGGTGGGAGCCATCGTCGCGGAGACTTGGAAAAGGCACTGCCAATCTCGGACACTCCCCTACGTGCACGCCGCGAGTCTCGTCGAGAAAAGGGGTTCGAATGAACCTGAAGACATGACGACCGCGTAGATCAGAAAGAACCATGTATGAGCCAGTTGTGTGTTTACCGAGGGCCATAACTTCGAACGCCGACCAAACATAGTAAAGGATATGCTACTCGATGCCAGCTGGGGTCCGAGTCGAGGCTTGTGTGCACAAAGTCGCAGTCGAGGCTCGGGGTTAAGTTGTTAGTCAATGACTACACGATTTGCGCATCGAAGCCTGCATGAGTCGAGTTAGTACTTCTCCTCATCATCAGATACACGACGTATTCCTTTCTTCTCGGCCATTAGCAAATCCCCTGCTCGGTGTACGATAGGAGTGACCGGCCAGGGTTCGTGAGCCCGTTGGATATGAAGTGAGATCCGGTGGTTTACCTTCAACGAGAGGGAGGAAGCGCCTATTATAAATTATACACATGATGGACTCTACACAGCTCAGCGGAAAGATCGACTCACCATTATATCAAATACAAAACGGCAACACGCAAAGCCCTCGACCTCTCATCATCATCCTTCCCGTCCTCAGCGAAGTGCAGGGTTCTGACGTCACTCGTCACGATGAAGGGGACTGTCAGTCGTGTGGGTAGTGTAGTGCGCCGTTCACTGGGTTAATCATCGTTACCGCATTCCGCGGTGATGGGCAGAACGTACCGGCTTGTACAAATGCCTTGTACATCGTGCCAATGGCCTCGACTGCTGCGTCGAATGCGCCGGTGGGGTGGACCTATCAATTACCAACTAGGAATAATTCGATTTATTCATATGGGGCGGATATGGAGGGACACTCGCCATGTCGGGGGTGACCCATTTGCACTTAATGAATTCATATAAATTCTTTTTGACACCTATCTGCCAAGGTGATGATCGCTCACCTTGGGTTGTTCGTCGGAGTTGCCGACTTTTTGGGGGTTTAAATTTGCTCCTGGGTTTCGAATTGGTTTTCGGCTCGAAAGGTGACAAGTGCATGTTTCCCAGCCCCTGGAATACAACAGTCAGAGGGTTGACCCGATAGAAAATGGGGAAAAACCTCACCGACGGCCCAACGTTGTTTTCGTCCTGCTTTCGCCAACCACTCGGAAAGGACCTCCGCCACGGTCCGAGGAGAGAAAGCAACTTCGAAGGGAAACTCAGACATCGTCGCGATGATCTACCGCATTGGCGAAAGCAGTAGACGATCGTCCGGCAATGGGATGACGATGTCTCCGATACAACCAGCGTGTAACTGGGGAATAATAACGTATCTCAGTCGAATAGCTGACAACAACAATCATCTAGTAATGAAGGAGAGATAAGCACCTTTGATAGTACCTTCACTCCACAGACGATGTCACCGTTCTTGAACCTCCCTCCTCCATCGCAAACAACGGTACGTTCACCCTTCGCACACGTACTCTTGACCGACCCATCAACAGTGACTGGTGCGCATCTCCCCCATCTGTGCTCATCGCAATCCATGGCATACGATCGACAATGAGCGACGGTGTCTCATCCTCATCTTACTTGATGAAGTCTTGTAGTGGTTTGGCGTAAATCGTGGATGATCTGAGAGCCTTGTCACCACCGTCGCAGAGGAAATGGATATGAAGATTGAGGTGCTTGCTAGTTTCGACAATGAAGCATATAGGGTTGATGTAGGGAATAAATGCCTGCCTGACGCGTAGTACATCAGATCAGGAACTGGGGGTCACAACGAAGGAAGAAACGATGACTCACCAACGGCCAACACGAGCAAACGGAGTGTTCCGTTCCCGACTTTCACTCGCTTGAAGCTCTCAAAATCCACCCAACGTCTCTTGATCGAGATGCCAGTCTGCTACCGAAACCAATATTACGGTTGCTACAACCAAACCTGTCAGCTGAATCAAATACTGAATAAGTTAGGAAATAATCGTTTCCGAAAATTCACCTGGCTTCCGAGGCCCGTGAGCCCAACGCCCAATCCCTACGACCAACCCTCTGAGAGTTCAAAGCGCGATAACATTGTGTCTCCGCGTTGGTATCCACGCTGGCAGCGGCCGACTTGGCAGCGTCGATAGTCTTCTCCAGGGGATACCCCGCCACTGTAACAGGGAATGAGGGGGTCCCAGTGATGCAACTGGGCGATCTCGCGTTGAACAGACCTTGTTCTTTACCATGGTCATGGATTGTCCACTGCGATGAGGACACAATTACAAGGTTCCCGACCGGTAAAACGCGAGCGCACGTGGCACTGACGACCTTCGCGGGATACTATCCTGTTCTTCCTCGTCATGTCTGAGCATCCACACGTTCCAGAATCCAGATACTGTAATAGGTTGTAGAGGAGTAAACAACTGATGTATATATAGTACAAGGACTGATCTAGAGACAAATATCCGGGCAATGCGCAGGGTATATAGACACAAAAGAAATGAGACGGCGCCCAAGCGCTTCCCGAACGTTTGAAGCCTACGACTTCGACTTTGACTTCGGCTTAACAACCATATTCGCATTCTCCTTCAGATGCGCACTCGACGTGACAATCTTCCTTCCTGGCTTTCGAACCCCGATAGTAGTCCTTCCCCTTCCCCGTCCGACGGCGTAGACAGGGATGGCTGCCGTCGTCCATCGTGATGCGCTTCCACTCGACTCGCCAACCGGGTTGGAAGGTGGGGTCACCTCCCGGCGATTGACTCCTGTGAGCAGAATCGAGTACAAATCCCTCTCAAGGTGTTCACCAAGAGCAGTCGTACAGTCTTCGGGTCGGGGAGGAAGGACATCGCGATTAGCCTTTAAGAGATGGTGAAATTGCTGAGTCGAGTTGGAGCCTTTCTTGTCTTCGATGTCCGCGAGTGGAGGGGTCGTTGCGTCGGCGGTGGTAATCGATTCGGGGAGAACAGCATCAATATCTCGAGGCGAACCGAAAGTATCACGATAAACCTCGAAGGAATGCTTTGACTTTGAAGTCACGAGTGCCATGTTGATGGAGCGAGGAGGAGTGATAGGTCCGAGAGTATCCATAGTGGAAATTGACGAATCTGAGCAGATCAAACCACCTCCGTCGCTCATAAACAGCAGGGCAGTAGGAGATACATAGAGCGTCGCCAACGGGATCCGTTTTCCTGCCGGGGGCTTGAGATAAGTGGTGTGATCTGAAACGCTGTGCGGAGGCTTATTTTCAAGCTCTAGATCGATTACGTCTTGAATTGGGAAGAAGACATCTGGTGCTGGATCGAAGCCAAATGAAGCCAAGTCCCTAGTACTCAAAGGAAGGCCGCCAGAGCGCGAGGCAGCGACGGCGGAGGGTTCGCCATCTTCGGAACTCGCGAGCTCTCGAGGAGGAGTAGAATAAGTGTCAGAATGAGGCGAGTGACATTGAGTTGATTCGCTGGGGTTTGTCTTGGTAGGAGTGAACGAAAGGTCTTCTGGGTGAATGATGTTTGTACTGAGGCTGATTTTGTCGTTGGTACTAGTATGCGGGAGACGAGAGAGTTCCTCCAGTGCGGCAGAGAGGGCTTGGAACCGAGAATTGATAAGCGACACATCGGCGATAAATGTGCCGGGAGAGGCAGGCGCGAAGAAGTTCTTCGATTGCTGTTCTTCCGATCCCTCGGTGGAAGTGTTGGCGATGAGAGTATTCTGGCTTGAAACGGCCGTGAGGCACGCAGACGAAGGGAGTTCGACGTCACTGGAGTCCGCATCTTGGTTTTCTTTTCCATTGGGTGGCTGTCTCGAGACTTTGGCTGTCTCGAGAACGTCCCGTTGATCGTCGAGGATAAGATCCGCAGAGGGGATCACATGAGTCTCACCCGAGATCGAAGACAAGGGGTGAATGTTGGGGGTTGGTTTATCTATCAAGAGCCCATGCGAAACCAGTCTGGGCTCGGAGGTAGAGCTGTTGAGATAGGCGTGCATAACATGGCCAATCTTGATGGTTACGTCGTGTCAATGCTCAGATGGGACCATACCATGGAGAAGAATGCTTACACTGAAGGAGGTGGCAGCACCAGGCGGCAAGTACACGACTCGTGCCTTGACGAGTTGAATGACATCACTCAAGCCCATCCCAGGGTGTCCTCGTCCACCAAAGATTGCCTTCAACAGAGATTGATGACCTTCCTCTCCCCCAGCGCGTTCTTCGTTCGCTCCAGTTTCTTCGCACAGGGGCGCAGGGTGATAGTAAGGTAGTTCGTATACAAGAACGCCGACGAGATTGTCAAGTTCCATAGGAACGAATCTTCTTCCAGCAGATAATCCAGAAGACAAGTCACGGAGAAGATAGTATGAGAGAAGAGAGGTCCAGAGTTGACCAGGGAGAGGGCAAGAGGAGCGAATGAACGAAACACGACGGCCGAGCGAGGCTGGTCGAAGCATCCGTTGAAATGAATCAGTCCAGCCGTCGCCGTGAGGAGTGATATTAGACATGTTTGAGCGTATTCTAGGTTCAAAGAGTGTGATGATGAAGTAGGTTGATGATAAACGATTGCGCGTTGGTGTTGTTGGAGATGCTGCTGAGAGTTGACGACGAAGAAGACAAGAGGCTGCAGTCCAACTCGGTTCAGGTTCAATTTGAACTCCCACGCGTCCAAGTCGTTTGGGCTCTGCATCATCCACTCTGCGTACCGAAATATACGAGAAATTCTATGTTATTTCGATCCATATCCGCTGCTATGTACAGCGGTTCATGGCCAGATATTGTTGCGTCTGCCTCTGCGTTGAACCCTTCCCAATTTTCCTAGCCTTTGCTACAAGACAGACTCTTCGACCGCCAGTTACCATACTATTCCTAGTGCACTGAAATCATGATTTCACCCTATGCAACAAGCACGGGTAGTCCCACCAGGACTTGTAGGCCGTTGTTCCTCATTCATCATCCTCCGGACTGACGAAAGCAAGGAGGCTCCTGATTTCTAGGCTATGGCCAAGGATGTGGAATGATGTTGGTCGCCGTCGCCACTCAATAGGATTACAAACTGACGAGATGTTGACACTGGTCTGCTTGGGTAGGACGAAAAGTGGTGAAACGACAGAGAATATTTGAGCAGAGGAGAATTGAATCAATGTAGAGTTGAATCAGACTCGAACGATAGGTTCGCCCAGCTTCTATTCGCTCTCATCATCTCCATCCCAAATACCATCCTATCCACAGGTTATCTCGGTTGCCAACACCTTACTGGCATCATATATGGTCCTATGGTCCTTGTGTAATCATTGCAAGCATCCAGCCCCAGGTACAACCACGCTCCACTGCGTTTGGGCTTCGTTCGACTTCGCCCCACTGCTCACCCTATGTCGTCAGCTCGACTCAATGAAATGCTCCCAAACCCCCAAGAACGGCTGACATACAGTCCAGCACACCAACAGACCACCAGCGAAACAGGCGAACCCCGTTCTGACTTTTGGCACCTCACCGCCCTCCTACGTCATATTCGCCATAGCACCTGTGATTGGCCTTAGATGTTAGGAGTTCGCTTCCAGACCCATTGGAGTCGCTTCGAGTTATTGTTTCCTTGCGTATACCTTGGTGCGCTCTCGCCCCTGGCGGCCACTCTACTTCATCGAAGCATACCACCTCAATAGCCACTCAACATGCTCAAGCGAGAAAGGAAGCGTGATGGGTACTCTGGGGGTAGTAGAACGGACGTCGAATGGGGAAGGAAGCCCCATAGTGAGTCTCACTCAGTTTGTTCTGGTTTTTGTCCGCTAAGTTTGCAATTTCATCCAGGTTCAATGCCCCTTCTCCACTTCTCAAAACAACGCGCTTTCATCACACCGACACTTCCATTGCCCATCGCGGTACCTCCACGACCCCGGAATCCGCCACGTAAACCGGCGCTCATATGCACCCGCTGACCGATATCAGTCGAAGCCGCCATTTGGGCTACTTCCCTGTTATTCATTTCCCGTGACACTACCGTCGCTGCGTCCATACCAACTTACGACACCGACCGCCAATCTCGCCCTCGACACCATGTCCAGTTGACCACCTACCCATCTCACAATTCGCCGCAGCGCGGACCTCCAAGTTACTCGTCGAGAACGTTATCAACTGTAGGGGTTTACATTGATAAGCTCGCATCAAGTGATCGGCTTTGGCATCTTGTGTGTACAGCCGCCGAACGACTGTTACCGACTCCAGTGCTGGATAATTCGGGACTAGTTGGTTGTGGACAGAAGGAGAAGGGTGGGGGGATAAGATGAGAGAGAGGCGGAGAACGATCGATCGGGCAAAGTGGGATTTGGAACATGTCAAGGATGGAGTATATTGCCCTTATTTTGTCCGAGGTGTGGGTGTTCACGAGCGTCGATGAGGACGGGAGTACCTATGAGAATTGGATGGGTAGCGAGGGGGAATGTGTATTGAGAAAGTATGGTCGTGGAAAATGGAGGGGGGAATTGCGAGACGTTCCCCGACTACCCCGGCTTTAGAGACGTATCTCGGCCCCCCCCCCCCCCCGTCGTCGTTCGGAGATCACAGATACGAGCTGCCTCGCAGTGACCCCCATAGGCGTCGGGCGGTGAGCAGGAGCCTGAGAATATGAGCAGTGCCTTTTCCCTCATCGTAAAATTTGCAACCTCCTGTGGGAGAGCATCCTTCGATTCCTCCTTGTACAATGGTTTAACCCCCTTGGGCAAAACCTCGCAGAGGAAAGGAAAACTGGTGACCTCCACCATGGATTTCCGCCCGTCGAGCTTGACTCAGGGATAACGGATACATTCGTCTGGAGGTGTATAGAACCCTCCGCCGGTATTTCATCTGCCTTCTGAATAGGGGGAGGAGGGGATAGTGTCCACTCCCATAGCTTCATGTTTTGCCAATATCGCCACCCACGCCGCTCATGTAGTTATCTAACACCTCTCGATCATGAACTTGAACCACCACAACTATGCCAGTTCTTTCCGGCTACGAACTTGAATAGACCCAATAGAAAGAATCTCCACGCTCGGGCACGTGTGATAAATAGACTTGATCAATTGCCGTTCTCCGGTGCAATCTTTGGAGAAGTAGTCGAACTTGAATTCGTCGAGAGAGGGGAAATTCGAAAGCCAAAGCGGTAAGAGTATTTCCTATGGAAGTAGAGGTGAAACGAACGGGATAAGGGACCGGATGAGAGAAAGGAAGACTTACGAGTTGTTGATAAGGGGAATGTTTGGACGTATGAACGAAACTCAACCTGATACGAGTGATACAACTCGTGTTTTTGGACGATTTTTCTTGCTCGAAAGGTTGGCTGAGAAGCCAAGCAAGGCATTGAATGGAAGACACTGTGAAGTCGAAATGGGCTCGAGGGACGCGGATAATCTTGATGCACTGGATTGCGTTGTACAAAGAGACCATTTCGTCGCAGGGGTTGTGTTTGGAGGGATTGTGAGGAAACGAACTTCCCGAAATCATAAAGGAGTGGAGGAGCGGTCGAGCAGAGGTATTGGTGTTCGTTAAGAGATGAACGATAAAGTCAGGCTCGGCGATGACGGTCCTCAGGGTGGGCAGAACGAATCCATCGGGAAAAGGCGAAGATAATTTGGTAGGACCACCCTTGGATGACCCTTCACCTTTGGACGGAAGGTCAAACTGAACGCGAATTGGACTCAGGACATCGACCTTGGGGTTGCGAGATAGAAAGCGGATTAGGTCCGAGAATGTAACCCCTTGCATGCAGAAGCTTTGGTAGGATTTTACTGGAATGAGGGGAAGGATGGTCGACCATGGAAGGGCCCCAGATGGAGTCAGATGTAACGTATTGAGGGGTGATGCGTTAATCGTCTGCACCATCCAGTTGAGCCAGGGAGGGGTAAATAGCAAACGGAGCCCGGCAGTAAACATCCAAAGCGATTCGAAGGGTTTAGGTTGAAGGGGACCTGCCGTCGAGGATACTTTCTGGTCCTTCTCCACGTCTGAAGGACTCTCATAGGTGATGGGATTATGCGAGCAAAAATGGTGGTCACTGATGGATAGATACCTGCACTCCTTAGTGGATAGAGCGGAGACGAAACGAGCGAGCTTGACGGTGAGCTCCCATGCCCATTCGGGGTCATCAGATTTTTCATCGCAAAAATACAACCAGATATAAGTAACGGAAGGTAATTGTTGGATGAATGTGGAGAGATCGTCGAGGTGGTTGGAGTAAGGATTGTGGACGTAGGCGTGTAACCCTTGGAGCTTCGGTAAACGGTAATCCCCAAGGAGTCTGATACCCTCGAAATTGAGAGGCGAGATTATCTTGAGACAGGTTTGATGGAACATAGATCCATGTATGGGATTGTCGTCATAGTCTAGGACGTCGTGATTTTTAAGGAGCAAGGACAAACGATCTTTCGAGGATCCGAGATAAGGTGTCAGGCGGAAGAGATGGACAAGCTAACGAGGACATTACCTGTGGTTATCCTTTCTGCGGAGGTGCTACTTATCCTGCCGGTAGATGGAGAAGCTTGTAGGTTCGATGTTGTGGCAGCATTCAGAAGTAATGTGCCAGTGGTGGAGATAACCGAAGGGGTCGAGGCGAAGGGCGTAACTACGTTCAGTGGTGCCGCCTTGCTTGTCCTATTACTTCTACGAAATACGGACTAGGATAACCCTTGAGCGAAAACGACGCAAGTTAGGACCGACAGATCACGCACCAGAGCACGGTGAGCTACTCCAGATATCCCATGATGGCGACGACTCCTCGCCGGATCGACAACGGTCTCTTCACTCGCGCTTTCAGTTTCGTAAACAAGTAGCAACAGCAGGGAAACAGGTTTTACCGTGATATCCTGGGGCCGATGGTGTTTGATACGTAGCGGCTCTCGAGAATGGTGCCGAAGTTGTGTTGTCGGAGTCTGCGTCCGATTCATCGAGTGAGAGGATTGATGCTGATTCGACGAGAGTTGCTGTATCTCCGGATGATATCAGAGAGTTCGAAGAGTAATTTGGTGCCAGATTCATCGTTTCTTGTGCACGTGAGAAGTACTAAGGGAGGAGGGGAGAAGCAAGACACGAGAACGCTTGCCAGATCAAGCAGACTCGGCCGCGTGGGGCTCGTGGGGTCTAACGTTCGAGGCGCAACCATCTCTGGTGCGAACGTTCTGTGCATTCTCCCTCTCGAGCTCGCTAGCGGGAAAGCCACTCAAATTCTGTGCTAATTCTCAGCGATGACTATCAACCACTCAGGCCTCAGGACTCATCCCAATGACACTCTCCCTGGCTTCTCCCTTGTCCATTTATGCATCGTCTACGACTCTAATCCAGACGACGACTCATCCTTGCCAATGCGCATCCACTGACTACTCTCTCTAAGCCGTCGTCTCCTGAGTCAATTGGGGGCCTCCATCCTCTCGTGCTACCTTCGGAATCAGAAATTCTCCGAGTTTGCAAAGGTCTTCGCTGGGATATAATGTGGTGGGCAGTTCTCGAGTTGAGAAGGGGGGGCTGAGCAGTGAGGATTGTGTCATTGAATTTCTACGAGCGTCCCCGATGTCCAATCTATTCTGAGGATTGCTCAGGCGGAGAAAAGACAAAGACTCAAAATCCGGGTGATGGTCCTAAGGATGTATAGATTTCACATAGGTAGACGGATACAAGTGATACAAGCTAGTCGGCTTTATACTTTTCTTCTTCTTTGACAATTTCTACATAATTCCAACCAAACGCGTCAGCAACCAATTTTCCAAAGAAGTTGTTCTCCCGTTTTTGAGCCGCCGCTGCATCCTCCAACAGGGACGCCCTTGGCTTTTTCTCACATTCAGGACAAAACCTAACCTGGCGGTCACATTCCCTAACTCCACTGATCACCACCGTGGCCATCATACCCATTAGTCCTCCTTCCTCTGTACTCAATCTCTCGGAACGTTTCACCAGTTCCGCCCCACCCCGCACTACCCAAAAACGAACGTTGTGCTCCAACCCCAGTTTAACCATCTGGACTGGAGTGAAGTCGTACGTCTTAGGAGATAATGTGAGACTCCGTATGGCGAGCTGCTCGATTTCTTCAAAGTTCCATAGCGAAGACAATTTCAACACTGAGGACCATTCCTCAGCTGTTTTGATGTCGTTTTTGACGGACCTTCAAAAGACCACAGTGAGTTCAATATAGTTGAGAACGACCAGATACTGACCATGGGTACATGACTCGTAAAAGTCGTAGAAAATCCTTCTTCATTATCCCTTCCAATCGTAGCGGGTTTTGGTCGCTCGTCCCCTCCACATCTGTTCCTACGTTTGGTAACGTGAACATGCCACGGAAAACCTCGGAGTGTCGCTCAAAGTACGTTTTCGGGACTTTCAACAATTGGCCCTCCACCTAGTATACGCAAGCCGCCATGGCCATCAGAATGACCATCAAGAATGATCGAGAAGAACATCCGTACCGAGAAGATTATATCTTGACAGTAATATGCGGCGTATTCATCGTCTCCAGAGGTGGACATGATAGCGAATGAGCAGATGGTGAGGGAGGGTGGTAAGTGGGAACGTGTATTGGTGTGTCGGTCGACTCTTCCTTTATATTCACAATCCGCCCTGCACCCGCCTCATGCTTTGCTTCTCGACCCCGTGTCCACTCCTGTCCTAGGATTGAAGTGATAAGATTCAGCGACGATCCCAACGATCTTTTCCTATCGAGGCCTCGTATTAAGTAAACCACCACGGGCTGATCAGGATAGTGTGAAAGTGAAGGACGAGGGTAATATTATACGTAAGTTGACGGCCACGCACAAGAGACACCAACCCCGTCGGATCTCCATAGTAGGGAGATCGAACGGGTGAGGTTGACTCGAGCAGATACCGCCGACTTGCTTGTCAATCTCAACCATCCGGTCGGGCATCACATCCGGGTACGACCAATCTCATTGAACCGACTCCTCCCTACGTCCATCTGGACTCCTCGTCGACCCCGACGGATGGTGATATCGGAACTGTCTACTGTGAATCCCGAGATTAACAAGTGAACGGGTAGAAGGGTGGAGAAATGTACCGTCATAGCCGTGAGATTCCTTTCACCCGTCCAGTACGACCAATCTCACCGAACCAACTCCTCGCTGTACCCCATCCTGCCTGTTTCATTGACCCCGGCGAACGGTTAGATCGGAACAGTCTACTGTGAATCCCAAGATCAACAAGTGGACGAGCAGAAGGGTAGTCTGATGTACCTTACATCGTCGACATGCACACACTGACCCTCTCCCTTCGTTGGCCCTCCAACTTGAATGATACATGGGGCTCCTCCTGTTCGAGTCACTCTGGGTGAACAGTAGCAACGCCGACGGGGCTCAGTGGGATGAGGTGTGTGGACGCTGTTTGATATGGAGGTATTGAAAGTAAATCAATTGGGGGAGAGGCGGGATTTAGCAGAGGATGATGGACGAAGTAACGTTATGCTCACCCGAACTCTTTCAACCAATTCTAATTCTCATCCGAACTACATCGCGTGGCGCCCGTGAACTTCAGGGCGGGGAGGCGCCAGATCCTAATTAGCAATCAGATTGAGGACCAACCCAGTGGAGGTAATCAGTGTTCTGTTTACGGTTCCCCTCGTTTTCTTTCAATCCTCATCCTCCAACCCCAGGACCCGCCTCCACACCGCTTTATCCGCCATCCAAACACCTCGTGGTATATGCGCTTTGTGTTCGAGTATGGATCCAGGCCATCCGTTGAAAGGATGGATAGAAGGTAGTTGAAATCGACAACGAATTCCAAGCTGAAAATTTAGAGGGGTTGTCATTAAACAGGAGAGGGAGACGAAGATCAACGTACCAATTCATAGAACCCATCACATCCCTCGCTTTTCTTCCTTTCTGGAGGGATGGAGGCGAAAGAACCATCCAGCAAATCCCAAGATCAGAAACTGGATGGGGTTGAGATGAATGCCAAACGTACCCAGCTCGTTACGAGTATCCATTCCTACCCCTCGCTACGCTCCTCGATCCTCTCCATACCCCTCTCGCATCCGTCCCTCATGGCGTCCAAATAGCACCCTCCAAACTACTCGTGGTATAGGCGCTCCGAGGTGGAGGACTGTCCAGCGAATCCCAAGATCAAGAAGAGGGCAAGTTGAAACGGAGTTGGACGTACCAGATACTGATATCCACCAAATCCCTCATTCCATCCCGCATTCCTCGATCAGACGCAACGATCCACCCTAAGCTCATATTTGAGGTGAATAGGCTGAAGAGTTACGAAGCCGATTGGGATCAGGAAGGTGAGGGTGTATGGTCGTGTTTATGGTATTCGAACTCTGGTGTATGACGGCGGCGGGGCTAGGTGTGAACGTGTGAGTAAACCACCAGGATAGTGCGAAAGTTAACGAGGAGCATCAGACCTTAAGCCAGTTGAGGGTCATACAAACGAGCCACCGAACCTGTTCGGTTCTCCAAAGTGTGGAGATCGAAAGGGTGAGGTGGCATCACGAAGTAACTCTCAGATTGCTGGGGAGATGTAGCAGAGTAACCTTTAATGGTAGGTCAGCGGCCTCCAATCCTCATCGTCCATACTCTACAACCATCTTATCCATCGCCCTCCACAGATCAATCGCATCCTTCATTCGCCATCCGAACACTTGTCGGTATAGGTGCTTAGGGAAAACATATGGACCCAGTGCGCATATTTGGAGGGTAGTGGGGGGGACGCGAACTGTAGAGTAAAGTGGAAGGTCGGAGGTGTGCTTGTCAGAGGGAGGCTAACGTGCCTACCTCATAGGACCCTTTATAACCCTGCATCCCTCGATCCTCCCCCTCGAAGACTACTAATAACCACTGACCAACCATAATCCATTCCCCAAATTGCTTAACACCCTCCACCTACCACCCCCTTTCATCCGCCCACGAACGATACTCCCTAAGCTTCTCATGGTTGAGGTGCACTGGGTGCATGGTCACAAGGCTGATCGGGATCGGTAGGGTGAGGGTGTAGCATCATTTGTTGATGGAGCTGTTTTGAGTAGATATGGGTAAGGAATGAGGGAGGAGAGGAGGAAGGGCTCCAGTACGCGCGTGGTATCCGCCTGACCTCCTTTCAACCCCAAAGCCCACGTCAAAACTGGAGGCAGCAAGCTTGGAGTCAGGGTTGTAAGGAGAGGGAGTTGAAGGCTGACTTAAGAGTTCGTAGAATTCACCGCATTCCTCGTTTTCATCGATAAGTATCCCCGTCCTCAGCACTTCAGAGCCCACTGATACATCATTCTCGACGGCCCCCACACGCCGCCCCTCACCCACAGTCCAACACCTCCAAGCTTCTCGTGGGCTATGCATCCAGGGCATCAATTCTGGAGAGGGGGTGGATGGAGGGCGGAACTGTACATCGAATCGAAATATCAAGAAGGGGACGAGTTGAAAGGAAGGCAAACATACCAGATCGTAATATGCATCACATCCGCCGTCTTCCCTCCTGAATTCCTCGATCAGGCATCAATATCTTAACCATGTCCACACGGCAATCTCCTCCCTTCATTTATCGTGCAATAATTGAGCGTAAGGTGATACGCAGAGGGTTGAACGGCTGCCATGTGGATTCGCCGAGCAGGGTGTACAGTCATTTCGTTGATATTGGAAACTGGAGTGGGTGGCGGTGGCAAACTTGGATGCTTGGGTGTGGTAGCTGGAGGAGCGATTCCAATAGGAACTCCCTGTCCAAACAAGTGGGTGTTGTCGTTGGATGGACAGGAAGTTGGGGAGTGGCTGTGCAACGTCTCCAAACAAACCCAAGATGGACCGATAAGATAAGATAAGATCTCATCGAGACGTTCGCACCTTGGACGATCACACAACACCAGCGACATCCTCGCTCTCCCTCCCATTTTAAACCCCAACACCTTCCTTCAGAACTGTCCACCACATTATATTCCGGCGCAGACCTTCCTCTTAGTGCATCCCTGACCGTTTGATCATTTGGGACGAGGGACTGTTCGCCAGGCTTCGCTTTGTAAACTTGGTGGATGTCTGATTCCGAAGGTAGTACGAGAGGATGGAGGTTCTGAGGGCGGAGCAGCGAGGAAGGCGGTAGGATGAGATGTGAGGTGGAGTGTGGGTCGATATGTGCTGTTGAATTTCTACGAGCGTCTTCGGCGTCCAATTTATATTCTGAGGATAGTTCAGGCGGAGGAAGACAAAGTCCCGAAATCCGAGTGATACCAGTCCCAAGGATGTATGAATTTCGCGTAGGCAGACGGTCGACAAACTGATGCAAGTAATACAAGCTAGTTGGCTTTATACTTTTCTTCTTCTTCGATAACTTCTTCGTACTTCCAACCAAACGCATGAGCCACCAAGTTGGCGCATTTAAGATCCTTCTGTGTTTCAGCAGCGACCGGATCGTAACTGTAGTAGTCTTCACATGGGAATTCGACCGGAGGACCTGCATAAGGATGCCGAGCACGAGGGTGCTGCAAAATCTGACGGTAAGATTCCCGAACTCCAGCAATCACCACTGTCGCCATGATACCCAATTCTCCGCCCTCTTGTATACTCAATCTCTCGGAACGTTTCACCAGTTCCACCCCACCTCGCACCGCCCAAAAGCGAATGTTGTGCTCCAGCCCCAGTTTAACCTTTTGGGCCGGAGCGACGCCAGGAGACATGGTAAGACTCCGTATGGCGAGCTTCTGGACGTCCGTGAAGTTCCACAGCAAAGATAATTTCAACACCGAGGACCATTCCTCGGCCGTTTTGATGTCGTTGTTGAGAGACCTTCAAAAGACTAATATGAGTTCGATCTAGTTGAGACGGTGAGATACTGACCTTGGGTAAATGACCCTCAAAAGTCGTACAAAATCCTTCTTCTTTATCCCTTCCAATCGTAGCGGGTTCTGATCGCTCGTCCCCTCTGCATTTGTTCCCATGTTTGGTAACGTGAACATATCACGGAAAATTTCAGAGTGCTGCACAAAGTACGTCTTGGGGACTTTGAACAACTGGCCTTCCACCTGTACCCAAGTCGTCATGGCCATCAGAGATACCATCAACATTGATCGAGCACGACATCCATACCGAGAAGATTATATCTTGCCAGTAATATGCGCCGTATTCATCATCGCTGGAGGTGGACATGGTAGCAAGGGAACCTGGATTGGTGTGTCGGCTGACTAGTTCTTTATACTGGCATTGGCACCTGGTGCGCACTAACCACCTGAAGCCTTGCTTCTCGACCCCGTGTCCACTGCTATGCGGGATTGACGTGATAAGATTCAGCGACGATCCCAACAACCTTTCCCTATTTGAGGCCTTGGGTTGAGTAAGCCGCCACGGTCTGACCAGGATAGTGCGAAGGTGAAGGACGAGCGTGAAACTGAACGCAAGTTGACTGCCATGCCACAAAGGTACCAAACCGCTTCGTCTATCCATATACCGTAACCCAACTCGATAAGATACATGGTCAAGTCAAGAAGCATTGCTACGAAGGAAATCAGACTCATCGCCCTATCTGTGTGCACGAGTAAAAATCGGAACTTTAGGTGTCGACACCTTGGGCATTTCGGTCGAAGAACTTGGGCTAGTTGTAAGCGGAGGTAAAGAGTTACGAGAGGACACTGAGGGGATGGATGAGGCCGTAGTTGACCTGCCTGGGAGCGCCTCTGTGCTCGCATGAGTCGCGGATGGACGGAGCTGCGAGAAATGAAGATCATAGTTTAGTTATGATGAGCGATGGTCCAAGCTTCTTACATCCTTCGCGTCACCAAAGACGGCCACATCGGATGCGGCGTCGGCTGGGTAGTGAGGTGGTCAATGGATCAATCGCCATGTGAAGCGTAACAAATTGCACACCAGCGACAACATTGCCTGCCGTCAGTCGCCAGCCTCCTTCAGGCATAACCTTCTTTGGGGGGTCCTTCGCCTCAGCTTCGGCCTTCTTGAGATCGTCGCCCTCCACTGTTTCCCAGGGAATCATCGTGTATCTTGAAATTGGTGGTGGGTTAGGATTTCCATTTGGACCGTAGATCTCGCAGTCAGATCGAGCTTGCACGAGAGCACAAATCCACTTATTACGACGCTGAGCTAGATATATGATGGTCATTGCGTCGAAAACGGAGCTAGAAAGAGGCAGCGCGAACCTTTCAGTGAATCGAGCTGCAAATTACTCTTGTACTTGATATCTACTTTCAAGCACATTGTCTTGTCCGGAGTTTCTTTGAACAAAAAATGTGAGTAGATTCTCCCACGGCGATGGAGACGGACTCACCCAATATCATTAAATCAAAGATAGGGAAGAAGTCTTCACTGTTGACTTTGAGAAATGCCATCATCTTGTCCCTCAGGCTCTCCAACTGACCAAACGATGTGCTGAAGTCGATATCAAATTTGAACGGCTCCGACATCTAAGTATCATGGAATCAGTGGCGGTCCCATGGAGGCGGGGACTGAGTTACGGGGGGACTTCGGCGAATATTTTGAATGTACTATCAACGGAAGGTATCTGTGTTACAACAGGAAAGGGGTGGTGAATGGGGAACGGCATACCTTGGTGTGCAAAACTATGTTCGGTACCTGTACCACTATCCCGTTCGAGTCCAAGAAAACGGTATGGAGCAACAGAAGCTCCTTGACAGTATAGCTGCCCTCGGGAAGCTCCACTCGATCCCCAACGTCGAAAGGATGTCTGACAAGGAGGAATATGATACTGATGAACATTTCTGAAAGACTACCGGCGAAGAGCCAGTTCAAAGCTACGTAGAGGTGTCAGCGCCGCAACACATCACCATAGTCCACGGAAAAGAAACACCAAGAAGAGTTGCACCACATGCTGTAAGTAACTTCAATGCCGCCACGTCCTGCAATAGGATGATCCCATCAATTCACCAAGATGAGTAGCCAAGGGAGGATAAACGCGCCAGAAGCAGAGCGAAAATCAAAGTGGAACAGTAACCACATCCAAGCATGAAGAGGACATCCAGGCGTCGGAACGCATTTGCTAGGTCGCGCCTCGAGTGCTCAATGGCGATTTTCAGTCAGGCTCCTCAGTCAAAATCATCACAAGCCGCTACGCTTACGAGCAAGCAGCCTCTACTTCAGCTCGGGAAGCATTTTCGTTAGCATCCTTGTTTGTAACAGGCTGGTTGGCAATCGACTCAAATAACCCACGAGCAAGCTAGCAAACATACACATTTCAGACAAGCTGTGGTGAGATAATATGCGGGAGAATAAACGCACCTTGAGCATATCATCCGACGAATTCAAAGCATTCTCCTCCTTCGTCTCCGGCGAATTTGGCCGAAACATCCATCTATTCGTTATCCACCATTGAGCAATCAACTCTCCACCAACCATTCCGACAGAATGAGGAATCTCCACTCACGTTTCTACAATCTCCGAGGGGTCATCCCCCCAAACCGGGGTGGTAGTGTTCGCAGCATCTCGAAACTTTTTCAAAGCCTGCTTGAAAAGCATCTTTGGTGCGCTTTTGAATTGAGCGGGCCCCTTAAGTAATGGATCGAAATGTGTGATATAGAGACCCGTCAGAGTCGCTTCGAAGCGTTCTATAGTGGACACAAAGATCCGACGCGCAAATCAGCCATCCAAATGCAAACAAGGGGCAAAGTCGGCGAACGGGATTGCTCACCAGTATAATACCGCTGGTAAAAATTCATCTTGATAAACTGAACAAATATCTTCTCGAGTAGCAACAACGCAGAGGAAAGAGAAAGGCCGCAGAGAACATTCCCGATTATTGATAGAATCGATACGCTTCGGGCGTTCGCGTTGTCGACCTGGTGCACGAGGATGAGAGGGTTGAAAGCGATCCAAATTCCAAGACTCCAAGCCAGCAACGCGTTAAATCTGAATAGCACACGTTGGTGAGTGAGCGAGTGCAGTCGCAGTGAAATGAGAAGGTAACGAGACGAGGACGGGAGGGGCGTGAGGACGTACCGTTTCAGCTCTAGCATCCAATGCGTATACTTTTGAGTCCCGACTGCGATCAGGCCGATCGTGGAGCGGAAAAGGTTCGGAAGAATTATGCTGGACCAGCGTCAGGAATGAGTACACTTCGTCTGACCAGTCACGCTGAGTACTTACGCAACGATGAGGGCAACCCACCAGCCTCACCGAGCAAAGCAGTTCAGCCAGACAAGAAGTAAATTTGGGGCATAAATTGCTCACCTCCCCACAAACAGGTCAACCAACTGCTCCACCATATCCAGCCTACCCCCCAAAGCTGTCAAGCACAAGAATGGTGAGGAGGGATGCCCACATGTAGGCGAAGGAGGAACGAACCTTGGCGTCGGGCCAGGTGGTGAGTTGCAAAATTCCAGGGATCCAAATTATCCCTAAGACGGGAACGATGAACAAGAACAATCGAACGTCCAAACAATAGTTGTAGCGTTTCGAAAACTGTATGGTTATCAGGACAGAGATCACGGGCGGACACATGGGGCGCATTAGCATCACCTTTCTTGGACCACCTTCGAGATCGTAGGGAGTAGAATCAGGCAGGAGAATATAGCTTGCGCGACTAACATCTGCGATCATGAGAGGTTGAGCTCAGGAGGCTGATGGGAATGGGAGGACGGGATGGAACATACCCCCAGAGTATCGACCAGGCGTTCTTGGCGTGTTACGGCCATGCTCCTGGTTCTGTAGCTCCACTGCTGAGGACTGCTGAGGACTTCCCGCCATTGGAATTCAAAAAAGGATGGGAGCAGGTGTAGTAGAGTGGGCGAAGGGAGCAAGGGGGAGCTTTCGACCGAAACTCGAGGTATTATATCAAGCTGCAGACTTGCTTAAAGATAGCAGACTTTGGTTGAGTTTCATTTCTGAAGTCATTTGCGGGAGGTCAATCAGTGTGTGCGACGCAGGGATGGGAGACGGCGAGAGAGGGCAAGGGTTTGATTGGTTCGTGCCTGATGAGATCGATCCGCAGCATACCATTCGGAGCGTGGACAATAGCGATTTTGGTCTTATCTAAGGTATTGCAACTCAGAGCAGCAAAAACCCGATACCGCACAAGCCGCAAGACAAACAACGGAGTGAAACTTGACTCAAAGAGGATCGATGGCGAAGCGCTCATGAGTGGAGAAGACTGGTCTGGACGAATCGGATGGGAAAATAGCAGATCAGATGAGGGAATGAGCGGCAAAGGTGAAACTGGGAAATGTTAGGTACCGGGGGTTCCTGGGCGCTAATGAGTGCACGACGATTTCATCGCGAATGCGGCGAGGCGGAGTGGGCAAAAGTCACGACCGTTGACATTCGGTATCCCTGGAGCAAGCGATGGTTTCGATGTATGATTTGCAGGCAATTCGCGAAACGTGGCACTGGTTACGTCGGTCGGCGATGGGTATAATCTAAGCGCCAGTCACGGTGGGTTAGCAGGCGGCGCAAGCAAGGCTGAAGAACCGCGCAAGACAGGTTTAGTTCCAACTCAACTCAAGGTTGGTTGGTGAGAACCGCTAACTGCCGCGACCATTCTCAAACGTTTCCGTTATTCACCCGCAGGTGGCCCGGGGACGACTCCAAGCTTCTCATGGCCTATATACACCTAGGAAATCATTTCTGAAGAGGAGGTGGAGGGTGGGTGGAGCTGTACAGCGAATGCAAACATCAAGAAAGGGGCGAGTTGAAAGGGCGGCGGGCGTACTAGATCGCAATCCTCCCTTTTGTATACCTCGATCAAGCGTCAACCTCTTAACAGTCACCAAACAGCCATCTCCTCCGTTCATCAAGAATCCAACAATTCACCCTAAGGTCCTCATATTTGATATGGAGAGGGCTGAACGGTTACAAAACCGATTTGTTGAGCAGGGTGAGGGGTTACGGTCTTTTTTTGGTATCAGAAACAGGAGCGAAGATTCGAGCGTGGTAGCTGGACAGCGGTTCCAATAAGCTTTCCTTGACCAGAGAGCATGGAGATTGCAAGCCTGAGAGAGAGGTCGGCTCGAGCAAGCATTGTCATTAGAGGCAAACAGTAGGTTGAAGTGTGGCTGTGCGGCGTCCCACCAAGATCGTCCGATAAGATAAGATAAAAACTCCAATCCAGCCAGAGTACTTCATTACTAACGTCCGCGGGGTTCGTCATGGATCATGACCGTGCCCTTTATTCGTGCTAAGTTACACAGACAAATCATGGCGAGGTTACTTTCGTACTTGGTATATTCGGTGGTCCACTGGGAGGGAACGGCCCATTTGAAATGAATGACATACCACTTCAACTCCTGGCGAATCTTGACCTATGCCCACAGTGGTTACATCCAAGAAGTTACGGAGAAATATGGAAGGGCTGTCAAACTCAATGGGTAGTCCATACCTTTCATGTGACTCCAGGAACCTTTGTGCGGCTCAATCGTATTGGGCTGTGAAGATCATGGCAGAGGCGAAGTGAAATGTTGGGTGCAGCGAAAAGCCATTGGCTAACCTTCTTCAAGGAAAGTTCGTCAACACTGTATTCGGTTCCTACTAACTCAGAGTGTGTGGGCTAATCTTAGGCATGTGTTAAGGAAAACTGGCACAACCAACCTGTGGTCGAGAACGGTGATCAATTGATCCCTGCCTCTGGCGCCTATCCACACCTGTCCGAGTATTCTAGCGGCTGCCTTGTCGCGACAAGCGTTGCGAATCTCCATACTTGGCCCCTAATCTGGCACATCACTCCAAGAATCATGTTCCGTCGCTGCCTCCCATCATTCATATCGTCCGGACCACCATGCCGTAACCTCTCCTCGTTTACGAAGGCGCCCAACATCCAAAGCTACGCTATCCTCGACATCCGCACGATGCCAGACTTCTTTACTTCGCGTGTCACATGCGCTTCGGATGCGCGGTGATTACGGGTTGGTTTCGGCGCTACGAGGATCACGTATCTCTGCTGCTTGGTTCAGTGGACGCGCTGCGGCTTAGCTGGATTGGACAGGCTCTCCTTCAGCTGGTTCATGGAATTCGAGCGCCTTGCGCTCCATGATTCATAAAGAGTCGCCGCCACTGAAATCGCTCTGTCCATCATCGCAGAATGACTATCCGCTTCTTCCAATTAGCAATCATCGTCAGTATCCTGCAGTGCTTCACTACCGCCCTACCTATCAACCCGCCAACCAGCCTATTACTCGTTTGTCTCCCAACCACTTGGCACGATATCCTTGTCTTCTTTTTTGGCCAACTATGTAACACACGCAGGCTCAGTTCCTTCAGATCCAGGGGCTAATGTCATCGACCATGTAATATGGTCCGGTCTCGCCCTCTTCGCTCCCTTTGCTGGTCGGGGAAAATCATTCGCACTCATACTTCGTCATTTCCAAGTTGGTGGTAGTGAGCTCGAGAAGGCCCTCACTCGTGGGGCAGTGGTGGTAGTCGCACGGTCAAGGGTTTGGAAACCAAGTCATGAGGCGGAAGAGATGTATGTTGTGATCCCTGATGAGTTGAAACGCGATGGCCCTGTCAATGGGTGAGTCTTTACCTGAACGTCTAGTTATTGCTCCAGAACTGATCTGGGGAATCTCTCGGCCTCTAGTACCGATCAACGTCCCCTCGCAAGAATCCAGATTATCCATGGCAACTTCTTGTCCAGGGTAACCCGGTTTATGGACATCCATGGTAGAATAGACCTGCCGGAGGGGTATCATTTTTGTATACCCCAGGTCACCTTTCGCCACATCTTTCCCTTTCGTAACCCAAACAACACTCGCATCAAGTTAGCCCGGTCCAAAGGCTGGCTCAAGATGTTCGTAGCTCTATTCCAGGTCATTTATGCTGTCATTACCCTCTATCGCACAAGAGGAGACCAGCTTGCTCTCTTTGGATATGCAGCGTTTGGGCTGTCCGTGTTCCCATACGCGTTCATGTCAATGGCCTACTTGATATGTACTGGGTTTGTGGGGGAGTACTCGCACTTGTACTTGCTCCAGACTGCAATAATGGCAGAGGCCATGGCACGTAAGCCAGGGTGCATATCAGGAGCCATCGGCGACTTTGAAAGGAGGGAACCAGGAGCAAAGGATGAACAAGTGGCTAGCTCAGTGGACGATGCGGCAGCTGATGAAAATGCAGGTGGCGCAGCTTCCAGCGGTGGACAGAACGGCCCTCCAGACATATTCACCCACGCGAAGATATCCTTGCGACGCGAAACACCCTCACATGGCCAGCCGATCGACATACTAAAGATCCAAGTCGACGGCCGCAAGCCGATGGAGTTCACTTATCTCCCGCCAGAAGACAAGTTCCAATCACCAGAAATCACCTTCAAAATCTCATGCATAGCCGACCAGCACCGTCTCCCCGACGCCGCCTCCTCTGTCGTATCAGACCGTGCAAAGTTGATGAACGCCAAACTGATGCGGTTCTTACAATACGTCATTATCCCGCTCGCGCTGGTGTCGCCGTACCTCCTGATCTACCTCCTGACCCGATTCGAAGCAAGGAGTAGTACGGTGACCCAGAGGGCTTGGATGATGGCATGGATAGGCTCTGGCCAGCTCGCATTCCTTATTCACTTCATGGTGGCCATGGCGAATCCGGGCCTATGTCCAACGGCGATCAGCAATCCATGGGGTATGCTCATCCTCCCCATCATAGGTGTCATTCTCGTCGTGATTGGTTTACATGGGTTTATTATTGTCGGGAAGATGCTCATGCAGTTCGGCACTTGCTCCGCGGTTCCTTGAGTTTGTGTGCGGTCTCTTATTCTGTCTATTCACCAGCTGAGAATTAACTGATCAGTTACCCTTGTTTCCAATCTATTTTTATGTGCTCTTTTCCTATAAAATGTACCCCTGTATTGACCGCGGTATCTACGCTGTGTATAATATCGAGGACGATGTTCGCCTTGCCGCTTTGAACGTATGTAGCCCAGGCCAAGGGCACCAAAAGGTTGATGACATCGCCAGGTTCCGCCGTCAACAGAACAAGGACAAAGGACGTAACTATTCAAGAACACCACTGATACAGCAAGACAGGAGTGAGCCATTGGGATCGAAATTCGGTGGCGAACCGACCTGGAAGCAATTCGAACGGGCCCAACCATCACTCCTCCCCGTCTTCAATTCGCGCATCCCATTCTTCCCCTCAAAATCGATACCTCGAAAAGTCTACGTTCAACCCTCCCCTCAAAAACCTAGCGCCAAAAATGTCTCCATCGTCAAACCCGCTGTCATAAAAATCCAATTACCCAGTTTCCCTCAGATGGCTGTGAAGGGGTTGTCAAGAACGTATCCAGGTCCAGAATTGGGACGAACATCGACGCACCAAGGGAGGGGGGTGTACTGGGCTAGGTCTTCGAATGAGACGCGGCGGTTCAGGTGGACGAAAAGTATGGTGCCTTCAACGTTAATTCACATGCAGTAATGCAACAGGAGGTTGTTTGAGGTGTAATAGATACGTTGCGGACTTGGTCGATGTTTCCGGAATAAAGACGAGGAACGTCTCCAGTGGGTTTGAGCAACCGATGCAGACGCAAAGAATGGGGGATGCAGGAAGGTACTGGAAGACGAAAATTCCTCCTCCATCATTTCGGAGGCTTCCTGACCCAATGTCCACCTTCTGACCAACAGTAGGGTTATATGATACGTGACAACTTCCGAAGCAGGATTTGCAGTCTCAGCCGAAAATGGTGTATCCCAACTTCAACGATTCGCGCCACGCTCCCTCCGCGCGGTGCGTACCTAACCTGCAAGTTATTGAGATTAGAATTGAGAGAAACGAGGAAAAGGTGGAAGGAGAACTACTTACACAAGGGGAACACAAGATGGACCCAATCCTCATCCTCCGCGCTTCGAAGACTCTACTAATAAACACTTACTATCCCCAAACTCTTAAAAGCCTCCACCCACCCAACGATTCCCTTCATCCAGCCTCGAAAGATTAACCCTAAGCTCCTCATATTTGAAGCGTGGAGGGTAAACGTTTACAAAGCCGATCGGGTAAGGGTGTACGGTCGTGTTTAAAATATTTGAACTCCAGTGTGTGGGGGCGGCGAACTTGGAGGGAGGGCTAGAGGAGGTGCGAACGTGTGAGTACCACCAGGATAGTGCGAAAGTGAGCGAGGAGCGACAGACCCTAAGCCAGTTGAGGGCTATGCAAACGAGCCACCGAACTCCGTCGGATCTCCAAAGCATGAAAATCGAAAGGGTGAGGTTGAGTCGTGGATTGACCCTCAATTTGCTGGTGGGAGTGACCAAATGTAGGTCAGCGCCGCTCTTTTTCCTTGGATCCTCATCGTCTATACTCTAAAACCCTCTCCGTTACCTCCACACATCAATCTCTTCCCTCATCCGTCATCCAAACACTCGGCGGTATAGGCGCTCTGGGCTCCAGTACAGACCCAGTCCGTATATCTGGAGGGATAGTGGAGGGCACGCGAACGTTATAATACGGTGCGAGATGGGGAAACGTAGTGTTCAGAGAAAGGCTAACGGACCTAGCTCGTAGAACCCGTCATAACCCTACATCCCTCGATCCTCGTATGCATCCTCCTTCTTCGAAGACTTTACTAATAACCACTGACCAACCATAATCCTTACTCCAGACGACTCGACACCCTCCATCTAGCACCACGTTACATCCGGCCACGAACGATACACCCTAAACTCCTCGATTTTGAGGTGCTCTGGGTGCATGGTCACAAAGCGGATCGGGATCAGTAGGGTGAGGGCGCACCGTGGTTCGTTGATGGAGCTGTTTAGAGTAGATATGGGTAAGGAGGAGGAAGGAGAGGAAGGACCCAAGTACGCACGTGGTAACCGCCTAGCATCTTTTCAACCACACAAAGCACCCTAACCATCACTCTCGACGGCCCTCTACACATGGTCTATGCACGCAGGGTATCATTTCTTGGGAAAGTGGAACTGTAGAACAAATCGAAAGATGAAGGAGACGAGTTGAAAGGATGGGGATGTACCAGATCATGATATCCAACACCCGTCGTCTTCTTCCTGCACTCCTCAATCAGGCTTCAACGTCTTTACCACCACCACACACCCATCCTCCCTATGGTCCCCATATTTGATGCGCAGATCGTCGAACGGTTACCAAGCGGATCCAGGATGAGGTGTACTGTCGGTTTTTATATTGGAAACTGGAGTGGGCAGTGGCGGTGAACTTGGAGCCTTGGGAGGGTTAGCTGGAGTGGAGATTCCAATAAGCCCGACCATAGCATGGTGATCGAGGGAGTGAGGTTGGCTCAAGGCTCAAGCAGGCGTTGTCGTCGGAGGCAAACAGGAAGTTGGGGCGTGGCTGTGCAACGTCTGATGGCTAGATAAGATAAGATAAGCACCCTTCTCTCCTCCCGGCAAGGACACCTGAGACAATTTCGTCGTAGGGGTTGTGTTTGGAGGGATTATGAGGAAACGAAATTCCCGAAATTGTAAAGGAGTGGAGGAGCTGTCGAGCAGAGGTATGGGAGTTCGTTAAGAGATGAAAGATAAAGTCAGGCTCGGCGATGATGGTCCTCAGGGTGGGCAGAACGAATCCATCGAGAAAAGGCGAGGGTAATTTGGTAGGACCACCCTTGGATGACCCTTCACCTTTGGACGGAAGATCGAACTGAACGTGAATTGGACTCAGGACATCGACCTTGGGGTTGCGAGATAGAAAGCGGATTAGGTCCTAGAATGCAACCCCTTGGATGCAGATGCTTTGGTAGGATTTTACTGGAATGAGGGAAAGGATGGTCGACCACGGAAGGGCCCCCGATGGAGTCAAATGTAGCGTATTGAGGGGTGATGCATTGATCGTCTGCACCGCCAAGGAGGAGTAAATAGCAAACGGAGTCCGGCAGTGAACATCCAAAGTGATTCGAGGGGTTGGGTTGAAGGGGACCTGCCATAGGTGATTCTTTCGGGTCCTTCTCTGCCTTCGAAAGAACCTCATAGGCGATGGGATCATGCGATCAAGAGTGGTGGTCGCTGATGGATGGATACCTGCACTCCTTGAGAGACAGAGCGGAGACGAAACGAGCGAGCTTGACGGTGAAGCCCCATGCCCATTCGGGGTCATCAAAATTTTCATCGCAAAAACTCAACCAGATATAAGTAATGGATAACAGTCTGTGGATGAATGTGGAGAGATCATCGAGATGGCTGGAGCGAGGATCGTGGATATAGGCGTGTAGGCCTTGGAGCCTTGGTAGGCTGTACTGTGCAAGGAGATTGATACCCTCAAAATTGGCCGGCGTTGATACTTGAACGTAGATCCATAGATGGAATTGTCGTCGGAATCTACGATGGCATAACTTTCAGAAGGAAGGATATACGATCTTTTGAGGGTTCGAGATGAAACATCAGAGTGAGTCGATGGTGGGGGTGAACGAGGACACTACCTGCGGTTATCCTTTCCGGAAAGTTGCTGACTTTCTTCTCTGCATACGAAGAAGATTGCAGGTTCGATTTTGTGGCACCACTTGATGCACCGTCGATGGGGATAATCGAAGGTGGCGAGGACAAAGTTGCTACTGCATTCAGTGGTGCCGCCTCACTTGTCCTATCACTCCGACGAAATGCTACTAAGATAACCCTTGAGTAAAAACAGCTCAGGGCCGAGCGATCACGCACCATAATATGGTGAGCTATTCCGGATATCCCATGGTGTCGACGACTCCTCGCCGGATCAACAACAGTCTCTTCACTCGCACTTTCAGTTCCGTTAACACATGGAAATAGCAGGGAAATAGGTCTTACCCTGAGAACCTGAGGCCGATGGTGCTTGATACGTAGAGGCTGTCAAGAATGATGCCAAGTTATGGCGTCCGATTCATCAAGTGGCAGAGAGGATTGATGCCGATTCGACGAGAGTTGATGTATCTCCGCATGATACCAGAGAGTTCGAAGAGTAATTCCGTGTCAGATTAATCGTTCCTTGTGCAGGTGAGAAGTTGAGCCTAAGGAAGAAGCAAGCACGATGGCCAGAACCAGACTCCGCGCGAAGTTCAACGTTCGACAGAACCATCTCTCCCGCGAACGCTGTGTGGATTCTCCCTCGGCCTCTCTCCAGGAGAACAGATGCGCAATCTCTGCCCTAATTCTCAAAATTCTCGACGATGATACAAAACGTCTACATGTTCTCCGAGTCAACAAACAGCGACGACGATCAACCACTCCTCCCATTGACACACTCCCTCGATTCTCCCTTGTCAACATCTGCATCATCTACGACTCTACTCCGGACGACGACTCATCCCTACGCATCCACAGGACACCGTTTCTAGGCCGTGGTCTCCCGAATCAATTAGGGGCCTCAATCCTCTCGTACTACCTTCAGAATCAGAAATTCTCCAAGTTTGCAAAGCGAAGCCTGATGCACAGTCCCTCATCCCAAATGGTCAAACGGTCATGGATACGCTGAGAGGAAGGTCTGCGCCGGAAGACAAGGTGGTGAGCAGTTCTCGATTTGAGAAGGTGGTGCGGAGCAGTGAGGATCGTGTCATTGAATTTCTACGAGCGTCCTCGGCGTCCAATCTATTCTGAGGATTGCTCAGGCGGAGGAAAGACAAAGACTCAAAATCCGGGTGATGATCCTAAGGATGTATAGATTTCATGAAGGTAGACGGATAGAAGTGATACAGGCTAGTCGGCTTTATACGTCTCTTCTTCTTTGACAATTTCTTCATACTTCCAACCAAACGCATCAGCGACCAAGTTTCCAAAGCGGTGGTTCTCCAGTTTTTTAATAGCCTCCCATTCCTCCTCGGACCCCACGATTTTTACAACGCCGCAACTTGGACAAAGCCTATCCTGACGATCAAATTCCCTAACTCCACCAATTACCACCGTGGCCATAATACCCATTTCTTCCCCCTCCTCTATACTCAATCTCTCAGAACGTTTCACCAGTTCTGCCCCGCCACGCACCACCCAAAAACGAATGTTGTGCTCAAACCCCAATTTAACCATCTGGGCTGGAGTAAAGTCGTACGTCTTAGGAGACATTGTGAGACTCCGTATGGCGAGCTTCTCGATTTCTTCAAAGTTCCATAGCGAAGATAATTTCAACACTGAGGACCATTCTTCGGCCGTTTTGATGCCGCTGTTGACAGACCTTCAAAAGACTCATATGAGTTCAGTGTGGTTGAGACGACAAGGTACTGACCTTGGGTACATGACCCTCAAAAGTCGTACAAAATCCTTCTTCTTTACTCCTTCCAATCGTAATGGGTTGTGGTCGCTCATCCCCTCCTTATTGGTTCCTACGTTTGGTAACGTGAACATGCCACGGAAAACATCGGAGTGCTGTTCAAAGTACGTCTTCGGGACTTTGAACAATTGGCCCTCCACCTAGTATACCAAAGTCGCCATGGCCATCAGAATGACCATCAACAATGATCGAGAAGATTATCCGTACCGAGAAGATTATATCTTGGCAGTAATATGCACTGTAGTCATCATCGCTCGAGGTGGACATAATAGCGAATGAGTCGATGATGGGGAGGACCATAAGTCAGAACCTGCATTGGGTGTGGCTTGACTCATTTTTTATACTCGCATTGGCGCCTGACTGTCACGGTTTCCATAAAGGATCCCACAATTCAACCCTAACCTAGAAGGTTCAGTCTAGATCGTCGAACATAACAAGCGCCAGGTAAGCCATGTGATAGACACCTCCAGATCCCCCTGACGTCATAGAGAACATTCCAGAACTCCGTAGTAAATCCAGATTTCTCTGAGTAGCTGCGGACTACGCCGCAGTCGCTCTAGATTTCTCCGAGTATGTCAAATGACCCAACTCAGGACTATAACTCAGGATAGTTACTCAGGACTCGCAGTAGAAGCACGGGCGCAGCAGCCCCGCTTAGTGATAGACGCTTACATGTGCATAGATAGATTGTGTATATATAGCTGGTGGAACTGGGCGTAACACCCCAGCTTTCAGTTGGCTTTTTCTTTCTTGTCATTAACTGAAAGCTACCACTACCCTTTCACTCGACAGGCACTGCCTCTCTTCCCCCTTGTTATCTGTCTAGGCGACGCGGTCTACGCGTTCA
>KL197751.1:114098-188699 GCA_000697665.1 Jaapia argillacea MUCL 33604 | reverse complement strand
ATGTTCCTCCTCTCCTCTGGCCTCCCTCTCTCCCCCTCCTTCCCTTTCCTTCTCCTCTCTCTTCCTTATTTCTCCATTTTCTTTAATCCCAACTCCTTTTCTATCCTTTCTGTACTGTTTTCTCACCACCATATTTTATTTCCTCCACTTTATCTCATTGCCCTCCGAGATCTTCTCCTATTCTCCAGCTCTCCCCTTGCTTCCATTCCTGACTCTCATCCTCATTTTTTCTCTCAACACAACTGCAGCATATCGGAATCATTCAGACTTCGGGGTGACCATGCTTGACTAAAAACTAATTAAATTCAGCGGTGTTTGATGTGTCCCATTCTGAGACAGTAAATTGCGACTTTTGACCGACTACCCCGGACCATGAGAGACCGAGCCCGACTTTTCCACGACTTGGGTTGACTTATCGTTTTTACTGAGGGTGATCGTAAACAAAGTTGAGATTGTTGCGTGGAACATTGAACCTCCGCTAAGCCTATCATCTGCAACTTACAACATACCTACATCCAAAGCACAGCTACACTCACCTTCACACCTTCAATACGACCCTCCCGTCTTTGAAGCCCTCTGCAGTGCTTTATCGTAGTTCCTTCGACACCTCCGCGCCTATGTTCTTACAGCACCGATCAGCCTTACACCAACTCCTCTTTTCCGACGTAAATTCCTGTCGTGATTCAGGAACTACACTGGACAACAGCACACCAGTTCTGTCAATCATAATACAAAAACAACCGGATCACACTCGTTGGTTTACACGTAGATCACACAACCTAAGGGTCCCGATAATCTACATTTCGAGGATTCCGAAAGCCTTCCTAGTCTCGAGTCCTTGGGAGGTTGCAGTAGATCCCAGAACCCGGTTGACGTGTCGTGTGTGTCAGAATTGGAGATCGAAAGAGGGCGGAGAAGGAGGTATGAACGCACTATTTGGGCTTGCCGAGGTACGCAGAGCTTTCACAAAAGCTATGGTTTGAGTTTTGATGATCACGAGACACTTACACGCGTCATACTAGGCGAGCGTCCTGAAAGGTTGGGGAGTTATGAAGGGTGGAAGTAAGCCTCGTTAGGAATCGCCGCTGAGCGGGTACAGCTTTCCACGGCTCAGGAAAGCTGTGATTTAGGTTGTGAAAGTTCACATGCTCCCAGCGGTAATGCCTATTCATCGTATCTCTATTAAACCACCCTCTCACCCGTTCTTACCTGCAGATTGCCTTGCTCATCTCGAGAGACCAACATGGATCTGACTCGAGTTGATTCCTCCCATTCTCTGTTATCATGCGGAGACACCGATACAATCGCCGAGACTGCCTCAGTCGCGGCTAAATCCGAGACTACAACTCTGAGACCATCGTCGAGAGTCTCAACGTATAAACCCCCTCATGTCTCATATTCTCGAGGTGACCTATTCGTTCTTCTCACTACCGTATATCGCTGACTACGAATGAAGGGACGATTGGGTCTTTCACTTCAAGTCGGCTCTTCGCTGGTATATCGGGGTTGGTTCGTCGGGTCATGGTACGTTTTATTCATATCTTATAATATTGGTTTTTCTCAGTCCATATTGCGCGTTCTAGTCAGTGTTCCGTGGAGATGAAACGACTTCGGAGCAATCTGAGCGGCATGAGAAAGATATTTCCTCACCAATCGATTTCCTCACTGCCGAGGGTCTGGGTGAGCACCATTCTCTTCATCATCTCCAACTCCCACTCACAACTCATTTTCTTCCTTTCTGGAAGACCGTTTATCGGACCTTCTATTCCAACATGGCATCCTGGACGACCGTAGGCAAAGGATCGACGCTCGTAAATTCCATCAAACATCACTGAATATAAGCAATCCCACGAATTTAGAGGCCGTCCTGGGAGTCCTCGAAGGATATCAGCTCCCCTCTCTCGCAACCTTACACGCCGACATCATCGACCTTCATTACCGCGATCTCAGCCACGTTACCGCATTCATTGAAAAGTTATCCTCCCTCACCAACGTCTATCTGGACTTTTGTCACGAACACCTCGATGATCCAGGATGGGTAGAGGAGACGACGCCGAACCTGGCTAATTTCCTTGATGTCCTCTCTACGAAAAACTGCCAGGCGTTGTGTCTACAAGGTAGCCGTCGTCTACCCGTACCGACTTGCCTATTATCAAGGGAATCGGAAAGGTTGGAGGCGAAAGGAAAGGCATTTCTATCCCCAGTCGAACGTATCCATGGAATTCAGCCCATTACATCGCTACGAACCTTGGACATCCAAATCCCTCTGATGTTGACTCCTCCTTGGCACGATTGGACCACACGTACCATCAACCTCTCTCCCATCGATTCTCTCCATCTGAATCCGACGATCCCCATTCAGATGTCTTCGATCCTTCCCGCTATTGCCACCAAGTCCTTCCAAACCTTCTCCATCCAGGGAGTCACGTTCCCCGATTTGATGGACTTTTTATCTCGGCAGTCAATCATCAATGTCATTTGTCCCGTTTACCTCACGCACGATGTATTCTCCGAACTCAACGGAGTTGGCGCCTCTGATCTCGTTCACTCCGGGTCCTTTCCCCGTGATGGATTCATTCTCCCTCTTCAGTCGCTCCACGCCCCAGCAGAATTCATTTCTCGATTTCTAGAGCTCATCGACACCTCCCGCCGACCCGCACTCCATTCCTTCATAATATCCCAAGGCTATCTCCACTCCCTACGTAACCACGACCCTTGCGACTCGGAAAGTCTCGCTCTGAAGAAAGCCATACAGGCTATCAAGTCTATCCCAATCCCCAACACCGAACTCGAATGCACGTTTTCTTGCGTGTATTGTCTAACGTCGTTTTTACGCAGCGCTTGCGACCAAGAAAAGTCGTTGATGACAAAACCACCACCCAGTTCTGTCACTCGAATCAAGTTGCACTTGCACGGACCCGAGTGTTGTCCCTATCCACAGATAGTTCGTCCCATTCCCTTTGCATTTGTATCCTTTGTGTGAAGCTCACGCTCTCCTGTCGATGTTAGGAAACGATCTTGGCGGAATGGCTATCCAGTTTCCCGTCGCTCATCGAATTCAAACTCCGGTTGTTGTGGAATAGTTCGACGTGGTTCGCGTCTACGTCGTCTTGCGAACAGGAATTGTTGAAGGCTGTCCAGGCCAAGTGTCCGAACTTGAGAAGTGTGGTTGTTGGGTCAACAAGAGGGGGTTGTTCACACGCTGCCTATTGAGAATCCCGATAGATAAGCTCAGGTAGAGGGATTAGTTGGAGGTTCTCGAGTTAGTGGCTCGTTGGGTTTTGAACCGGGGGTGGAAGGGCGGAGGGATGGATCATGGGCGATGGGATATGTAAAGGGAGGAAGGAGCGAAGGAGGCCCAACGATTCCATCGCGGCGAGAGTACTTTTGCCTTTTTCTTGGTGTAAGACTATCAGATAACTCGAATGTAGCATACTGTAACACCTTCTTCCGTCTGTCACAGAGAAACCACGAACCCGAATGCGCTCAGCATCTTAACGGAAGGGAAGGGTATACTGCCGTGGATGCGAAAGTTTGAGTGCGTCGTTTCATCGACGAACCAGCATTTCCACCCTCTTCATATTCCATCTCTCCTCCAGAGTCATTCGAGTCAAAGCAGTGGCGTGACCGAGCTGGAAGCTCCTCAAACAATTTCTACCAAACACTCCAATGCGTTCCGAGAAGCAACTCGCGTCCATCCAATCACAAAGGTTCCAACACCACGACAACTTTTGTGAATAGCCTTGAACCGACGTTCAACCTCCATCTACATCCAAGCACGAAGCATCAAGTGCGAATTCCATTAGGGAATCAGGACTCAACGTCAACTTTCCTGGAACCAGGTTCCAAGTACTCTTCTCGGGTGTTAGTCATAGTTTTGCTGTTACTTAGGGGTGATGAGAATCAGCCGGATGAACGTAAGTTTTGTCGTCTTGTTGGGTTTTGCTGTTTTGTGGGATGATGGGACGGGCCATGAGACGTTTTTTGTTGATACGTTGATCTTTTGCTTCTTCGACCCTTTTTCGCTATCGAGCTTTTCATTCCGATCATTCATCATCCTCACATTTATTATCAATTCCTTCTATGCTCCGCCTCCACAGCATCCCACCTCTGCCGTCATCATCTCGCCTTCCCTTTGATCTCCCTTCATTCCCGATATTTTACATTCCTTCCCTAAGCATCCTCCGAGTCCACCGCCCTACCTCCCATCGCCATCTCACACCCACCTCCCATCACCCCCTCCAGGCTCCCCATCCCATCTATTTCCTCGGCCCTCTCTTCCCCTTTTAATCAATTCCCGCTCCGGATCATCCCTCGTTCCCTCTCGTTCATCCTTCTC
This sequence comes from Jaapia argillacea MUCL 33604, assembly GCA_000697665.1. Lineage (NCBI taxonomy): Eukaryota > Fungi > Basidiomycota > Agaricomycetes > Jaapiales > Jaapiaceae > Jaapia > Jaapia argillacea. Next base: position 184,360 of record KL197751.1, on the reverse strand, counting down.
GCGTTCTCCTTCTCCCACATCAAACCTAATCCTCCCATCATTTCGTATTCTCCAATATCACCTACTAACACCCCCTCCAGGTTGGGCGAAAGGAGAATCCGCCCTCGGAATCGGAGCTTAGTTCACTCGTTTCTCTACCTAAGTCTTTTTCTTGTACAGCGGGATGATGGAATGTTGGGTGTCAGATAGTTGGATGGATGAGAAGATAATTTGCATTTATATATAGACAAGCGACGATCCAAAATGAGAGTCGACTGTTTTTGTGGGTCGAGGTCGGACGACGGCTGGACGAAGTATTCAAGCATAAGACGAGGGACGGTCGTGAGAGTGCCCTGGGTGAGGTACACCATGCAAGCGCTTAGGAGGTCCAATTTGTCAAAGAAGCTACTCACAAGGTGAAGGGAGGTTGCAAGAGACGTTTGACGAGGTATGGTTGCAAAAAACACAGGATTCAAGGTCGGTATCAACGTGTAGTTCCTTGGCTTCGTACCCCCAACCAGTCTTCATCATACGTGCCCAGATCGATTGAAGATTGTCAGAGTCGGTTTTCGGAGTGTGAAAGTAGTAGTTTGGTGATACGGCGCGAAGGCGAATTCGTGGTAGGAATGCAAGGCTGCCTGCCTGACCATGTCGAATCCAAGACCCGAGTAGACAATCTAATGAGTTGAGTAAAGTTATCATGGCGTGCTAAGAGGTTGTAGAATCGAACAACTTCGATGCGAAGCTGGAACGGATGACCCCGCGCCAGCCAATACGGGTTCCGTCCCTGCCACAGACGATGGAAGTACACTGGTAAGGCATCGAGAACGACGAAAGGGCTTTTAGGTTGTAAAGCAATCCACTGGACAAACAAAGCGAGACCACAAGCTCAAGCCGTGACTCAGTAGTGTCGAGATTCTGATCAGAGGTGGAGCTGAGGTCTGCCTTCGTCCTGGACGTCATGGGTGGTGATGGTGTATTGTTCATCGCGTCGAATACCATAGGAGCGCGAGGATAGTAGCCAGGTGGGTTGGATGGTGGGCCATGATGAGCTGGTGGTCGTAAACAGTAAACAAGTTCAAATTTTTGGTGCCCATGCACGTTGAACCTCCACCGTCATCTACACATGCTCATCGTTTACCATAACCGAGCTCACATCTAGAGTACTGCTACACTCACGTTCGCTTTCAATACTACGAGTACTCTCCAATCTTTCAAGCCCTCGGACTCTGCGCTGCTCCGTCTCAGCTGCTCTTACAATACCGATCAGCCTACACCAAATCCTCTTTTCCGAACGTAAATTTCCCGTCGTGATTCAGGAACTACCCTAAACTGAGCTCTGCATCCCGCTTCGAAACCGACCATTGCAGTGCTGTACACCAGTTCTGTCAATTATCGTACTAAAACAACCGAGTCGCACTCGTTAGTTTACACGCAGTGTAGGCGTGTAGATCGTGCAGGGGTGACTATTGATGATCTCCATTGTAGATCCCGAAAGCTTTCTTTACTCAGCGTCGGCGGTGAGTCCCTTGGGGGTTGCAGCAGATCCAGGACCCGGTTGACGCCTTGTGTGTCAGATTTGGAGCGGAGAAGGAGGTATGAGCGCACAATTTGGGCTTGCCATGGTACGCAGAGCTTTCACAAAGGCTATGATTTGAGTTTTGATGATCACGAGACACTCACAAGAGTAATACTAGGGGAACGTCGTGAAAGATGGGGGAGTTATGAAGGGTGGAAGCTAGCTTCGTTAGGAATCGCCGCTGAGTAGGCACAGCCTTCCACGGTTCAAGAAAGCTGTGATTTAGGTTGTGAAAGTCCACATGCTCCCAGCGGTAAAGCCTATTCTTCGTATCTCTATTAAACCACCCTCTCACCTCACCTCTTGTAGATCGCCTTGTTCTTCTCGAGCAGCCAACATGGATCTGAATCGAATCCATTCATCCCAGTCTCTTTTATCATGCGGAGACACGGACACAATCGCCGAGACTGCCTCAGTCGCGGCTAAATCCGAGACTACAACTCTGAGGCCATCGTCGAGAGCCTCGCCGTACAAATCCCCTCATGCCCCATACTCTCAAGGTATCTTATTCGTTCTTCCAATGACCGTATATCGCCGACTACGAATTAAGGGATGATTGGGTCTTCAACTTCAAGTCGGCTCTTCGCCGGTATCTCGGGGTTGGTTCGTCGGGTCGTGGTACGTCTACTTCACTTGTTGTACTATTGCTTTTCTCAGGGCATATCACCCATTCTAGTCGGTGTTCCGTCGAGATGAAATGACTGTTGTAGAGCAGCCTGAGAAGGATATTTCTTTATCAATGGATTTCTTGACTCCCAAAGGTCTAGGTAAGCACCATTCTCTTCATCATCATCAACTCCCTCTTACATCTCATCTCCTTCCTCTCTGGAAGACCGTTTATCGTCCCTTCTATCCCAACATGGCATCCTGGACGATCGTGGGCAACGGATCGACCCTCGTAAACTCCATCAAACGTCGCTAAACATCAGCGATCCTACAAATTTAGAAGGCATCCTAGCCGTCCTCGAAGGATATCAGCTTCCCTCTCTCGGAACCTTACACGCCGACATCATCGACCTTCATTACCGCGATCTCAGAATCATCACTACATTCATCGAAAAGTTACCATCCCTCACAAATGTCTCTCTGGACTTTTGCCATGAACACCTCGATAACTCGGAGTGGGTGGAGGAGACGACGTCCAACCTGGCTACTTTCCTTGATGTGCTCTCTACAAAAAACTGTCAGGCGTTGTGCCTGAAAGACAGCCGTTGTCTACCCATACCGACTTGCCTGTTATCAAGAGAATCGGAAAGGTTAGAGATGAAAGGGAAGGTGTTCCCATCCCCAGCTGAACGTATCCGTGGAATTCAGCCTATTACATCGCTTCGGACGTTGGACATCCAACTCCCTCTGATGTTGACGACTCCTTGGCACGATTGGACCACACGTACCATCAACCTCTCTCCCATCGATTCTCTCCATCTGAATCCGACGAGACCCATTCCAATGTCTTCGATCCTTCCCGCTATTGCTACCAAGTCCTTCCACACCCTGTCCATCCAGGGTGCAGCGTTCCACGATTTGATGGACTTTTTATCTCGACAATCAATCATCAATTTCATTTGTCCCGTTTACCTCACGCACGACGTGTTCTCTCCGCTCAATGCGGACGGCTCCTCGGGCGTCGTTCACTCCGCAGCCTTTCCCAATGATGGATTCATTCTTCCTCTTCAATCGCTCCACGCCCCAGCAGATTTCATTTCCCGTTTCTTGGAACTCTTCGACTCTCCCCGCCGACCTGCGCTCCGCTTCTTCACCATATCCCGAAGCTATTTCCACACCCTACGTAGTAACCACCACCCTTGCGACTCGGAAAGCCTTGCCCTGAAGAAAGCCATACAGGCTACCAAGTCTACTCTAATCCCTAACACCGAACTTGAATGCACGTTTTCTTGCGTATATTGTCTGACGACTTTTTTGCTCCGCTCTTGCGAACGAGAAAAGTCGACGACAACAAAGTCACCACCCAGCTCTGTGACCCGAATCAAGTTGAACTTGTATGGACCCGAGCATTGTCCCTATCCAGAGATAGTCCGTCCCATCCCCTTTGCATTTCTTTCCTTTTTGTGAAGCTTACGCTCTCCTGTCGACATTAGGAAACGATCTTGGCACAATGGCTCTCCAGTTTCCCGTCTCTCATCGAATTCAAACTCGAGTTTGTGGGGAATAGTCCAACTTGGTTTGCGTCTGCATCATCTTGTGAACAGGAATTGTTAGAGGCCGTTAATGCCAAGTGTCCAAACTTGAAACGTGTGGTCGTTGGGTCGAGAGGAGGGAATCGTCCTCGCACTGCCTGTTGAGAAGTCCGATACATGGAGCATAGGATATGGTCGTCCGTCGGGTCGTCGAGTTAGTGGCGGATTGGACTCTGAACCGGGACGGGCGGATGGATGGACCCTGGGCGGAATGATGTGTAAAGGGAGGAAGGAGTGAATGAGGACTCAACTTCCAACAGGGCGAGAGTACTTTTGCCTTTTTCTTGGTGTAAGGCTATCAGATAACTCGAATGTAGAATACTGTAACACCGTCTTCCGTCTGTCACAGAAACCACGAACCCGAATGCGGTCAGCATCTTAACGGAAGGAAAGGGCATAAGGTCATGGATGCAGAAAAGATGAACTGGGTCACAGAGAGTAGTAAAGTCAGAATAAAGTTTGAGTGCCTTATTTCATCGACGAACCAGCACTTCCACCCTCCCAATATTCTGTCAGGCTGACGTTCAACGTCCAGCTACATCAAGCACAAAGCATCAAGTACGAATTACGTTAGGGAATCGGGACTCAACGTCAGCTTTCCGGGAACCATTTTGGTGTCCCACAGGCAGGGTGGAACTTTCCACCTGTCGAATGATGCTAATTATCGAACTCGCGATGTGACAATGCCTTGCAGCCGTCAACAGTTACATGCCCGTCACCTACGATTTGGTGGGATGATTCGAGGCAAAACGTCATGCTCCCATATGGATATAAGGAGCCCATCGACTGGGGGCTATCCCGCGATCTCGAAGGCTCCTGACCCCTTCATCTACAGCGAATGCGACAACAGCGGGGTCGATGACACCTCCCTCCTGCAGTAGCTTAGAGTAGACACACTTCGCAATTACAGGACCGTCGCTATCACCCATTGGCCTTGTTCAACCGTGATTGTAAGCCCCAAGTAGCTGGATAAATCCATTTGACTTACCACATCGTCGCAACAACACTTTGAAACCCGACGTAAAGCATCGCTGAAGCCAGATTGATGCTTTCTTCTCCTCGGCTCAGATCCCCCGAGGCTGTCTCGCAAGCACTCAGAAATGCGAAGAACGCCGTGGGAGTCTTGCACTTGATGAGTTTATCGACAGTTAACGTACCATCCTGTAATGCGAAACCACTATCCAGAGGATTGAAATCGTCCTGGTGGCCATGGCACGCGAGGTGCAATATTGAAGCATTTGGGAGTTTGTCTATAACCTCAGATACGGTGACCCCTGAATTGGAATCAGTGAATGCTAGTGAAGGGTCAGAGCGGATGCGAAGGAGGTCTTCAGAAGCGAATAGCTCGGAGAGCATCTCAATCTCGTGCCCGGTATTCGGTAGCGATGGCAGTTTTGGAGTGGCGGGCTGTGCAAGAAGGAGTGCCTTGGTGGTGATCGGAGGCCGTCGCGCGAGATCTTCCTGGGCATCGATCAGAGCTCTGAGGGTCGGCGTGTACGAAGAGACCACATAATCTGACGTGCAGTCACGGTCCGATTGTCGGAAGCGAAGCCCTGCGGCATGCAGGGGTAAGAACACAAATGGTCCAGCAGGACACCACCACAAACGGGGCCGCTGGGACATCTCCGCGGGTTTCTGACCAATCAGAGACCAGGGTGAGTGCAGTCGCGGTAGAACTTGGTGCTACGCACCAATAGTTCCAGAGCTCGCACAATCGGGCTTACAATATCTGTCCACATGTGTTCAAATACCTCCTCAAACACGTCGTTGGACTTCTTCCAAGTGGTCTTCACCCCCATTTTCCGGGCTTCTACTGGTTCAACGTCAGAGAAATCGTGCTGGTTCTCCACTACCACCCCTCTCGAGACCTTCCCGGCGGATCTGAGACGCTTGGCCATCGCCTCCAACGACTGAAAGGTGACACTGGGAAGTGGAACGTGGATGGGCTCTGCCCTATCCGGGCTAATGACGACGGCGGCGCACCCTAGCATGGCGCTTGCAAACAGAATGACCACGGGTCCATTCCTCGCAACTCGGGATAGACGCACAAAGGACTCGGGCATCAGGAAATGCTCAAATCTTTCAATCTTCCTTGCTTGTCGGACGAGTTCGTCAAAATGGTCCACCAACTCTCGACGCCTATCAGCAGCCTTCTCCACCACATAGTCTGATCTCCCTGCGGCTCTTTCCAAACTGGTCTTGCGTATTTCGGAGCTGGACTCCAAGGATTCAGCGGTTTCCAGAAGCTTTTGCCGGAGAGCTTTGGGCAGTCCATCAAAATTTGTTCGTAACTTCAGACCCTGGGCCCAAAATATTGATCGCCCTTGTTCCATCCACTCGACGGCTTGCTTAGGTCCACCCGAGGATGAAAGGGCGTATAAAGCAGCATTGCAAGGTAGATCTCTAACAAGATCAAGCCAAAATAGCCTTCTCTGGCTATCCAAATGAGCGAAGTTGGTCATTATCCGAGGGACCAAATTGATGGCGAGTGGGTATGCTAACGATGCTTGCTCATGCAGAGATAGCTCGTTAATCGCTGCTAGCCATTTGACACTGGTCATCAGCCTGACATAAGAGCCGGAGAATGGATGTGTCACTGCCATATGGAAAGCACTCATCGCCCCATCCAAGTCGGTCTGGTGGTGACGAGCCCGATATCGACTAAGCAGAGTTTCCCCCAGTTGTGTTAGGTATTGGGTACGCTGTGGACTGATAGGGGAGCAGAAATCGTCCAGTATGTCTTGGCAAATCTCGGTGGCTTCATCTAGATCTTCGACTTTTCCCGAGAGGCGATACCGAATGAGTAATGCCTCAGCAAGCCCGCTCATCGTAAAATCCCTCCAATAATGTCTCTCGGAGAGGTGTGTCAAAGCCTGATGTTGCAGATTGACGCCACGGGCTAGGTCCTCAGTATTATCGAGAAGGGCGAAACGCTTGAGAACGGCTTGGGCTAGAATAGTCTCCTGGATACCACGCACAGGATGATCAGTCGCCAGAAGTCCATCAGCCTCGGAGAGCCTGGAGATCGCCCTTCCCAAGTACTCAAGCTCGTCAAAGGTTGAGTACCTCAATAGCTCTACGTTTGCCAGGTCAACCAGGGTATCGGCTCGTTGAGGATGTCCCAGAGGACGGAGGTCCAAAACGTGAACATAGAGCTCAATAGCCCTGAATAAGTCCGTAACGACACGAAATTGGTAATATCGAGCGAAGAGTGCGGAGCATAGCATGCTGACGGTTTCGCCCCGACGTGCGTGGTCAATAGGAAGCATCTCAACGGCTTCGTTCAGCATGCGAATCGAGCCGTGAAGATCGGAGACTTCCCCCAAGGCTTGAAATCGGAGCAACTGAGCCTCTGCAGAGAAGCAGAGGTAAAGATAGTACTCCGGGTCCCCTTCTGGTAAAAGCGCCGGAACCTCTTCATAAAGATCCAGTGCTCTCTGTAAATCATCCATCCTCCCACTCTCTAGATAGCGAACTTCGAGGACCTGGCCTAGATCAATCAAGTAGATGTAGCGGTCCCGCTGAGTTTGCCGGAAGAGTGAGAGAGCTTCTTCAAGGAGTTCTACCGCACGGTCAATGTTAGAGAGCCCGCCAAGCTTCGTGAATTTGGCACGATAGGCTAGGGCGAGATCCAGGAGGGTAAAGGCGCGATTGGGATGTCCGGATGGAGTGAGGTCGAATGCACCTTGCAGAAGTTCAAGAGCACGCCGAATGTCTTCAGGATCGCCTGAATGCTCGAATCGCTCTCGGAACGCAGTTCCGAGGGTAAGCATAGACGCGTGGCGGCTGTCGTAGGGTCGCTGACCCCCAAGCTGACGAACCCAGTTGGGTAAGGTGAATAAATGGAGCTTTCGCGTCCCAGCGTGACTGTGTTCGAACGCCTCGCTCAAGAATCCGATCGACAGTTTGATGTCTTCAGCTGCTCTGCGGTGAGAGTATCGTGTACGGAGGGCGTCTCCCAGGTTGGTCAGGCAAAGCAAACGGGATGAGCCCATCTTCGGGCACTCATTCAATGCATCTTGAAACGCCTCAACTGAGGCATTGACATCTTCCCAATCTCCAGAGTAATGGTAGCGCCGGTCGAATGCAACTCCAAGAGAGTTTGCAACGAATCGTCGGCCGATGTGCCCCTTCCGCAGCGATCGTACAACAATTTGCCACGATGAGATGCAACGATCCATATTGGCGGGATTACTCCTTCCCATGTAGTAGGCTAGCCAAAACCCTACCCCACGGACGAAGTGTAGCACAGCGATGACTGTAGTTGAATGTCGGTTATATGGCATGCGGTGGTAGGACGTGGATGCTCACCTTCGTTCTTCATGATTTGTAACCAACCTGGAGGATCCTCGGATGCCCTTGCTTCTGAACTCGAATCCACGACGAAAGGTGCAGAGTCGTGCACTTCACCCTCTCCTCGGTCCCCAGTGTCATTATCCACGGTCATAATGTTGGTCGCCAGTGGGCGCTGTGTGCCGCCGGTTCTTTGAGCTCAGACTATGAGAAGGGATTTGGATATGATATACAGTATAGTGCGAGTACAATGCCAAGATGAGTTGAGATTCATCCCAGGTCAACCGTGTCGTTGAACGCCGGTCAACGAACGGCATGTTCTCCACGTGGAGGATCCTGCGACGTCTGCCCAGTCCAGGACAGACTGGTCTTTGAAGTCCGTGGACCTCGTCCTTGAGGAGACCTTACCGTTTACGAGACAAATGTCTTGCTCCTGCCAACACAACCCACTCCCACCAATTGCAACATTTGACGGTCAGCCTGCAGCTGGAATTCTTTCCAAACAATTTCCCCCAACCGTTCCACGTTGATCTTCCAATCCCACATTTCTCCTATATTCACCCCGGAATCACAAATCTGAACAGCGCCACCCAGTTAACGTGCTTGTCCCAGAGATGCCATGCACCGCAATCTGCAAACCCATTTTCTCTTGGGCGCAAACCTATATATGCCTTACACCCCCACCCTTCACGATACAATTTTGAAACCACCCTATACTAGATTCCTTAGATTTAGAACAGTCGAGACGGCCCCAAACATTACTTACTGTACGGCAACAGTAGGATTAGTACGGACCACCGCGTCTTAGCTCGTAGTTAGCTTGTTGCGGGATAAAAACCCAGAGTTCATCATCATCCCAGATATGCCACTTGTATTTCAGTCGGAGTAAGTCATGACGGGTTGTACTTGGAGATCGTAAATCTGATTTATCATTTGGTTTTCGAAGTCGAGAGTAGGTACCTTACATGGACACATACTGTAGCAACCTCCCCCGTCAAAATCAGCTTGTTCGTCTGACCAGGCCTCCTCAAACAATCTCAACTAAACATTGCAATTCCTTCCGAGTCTCGACTCTCGTCGACCCAATTGCAAACGTTCCAACCCCAGGACACCACTCATGTATAGCTTTGATCAATCTTCGTTCTCCGTCTACACCGATAGATGATGAATTGAGGGTGAATTCTGTTAGGGATGGGAAATTTGATAACCATCTGGGCAAGGTTCGTTCCTGGATTGTAAGTATGGAGGGGTGAGTTATGGGTAGGGAGAGGTAGAGGGGAAGGTCCAGCCACTCACGATATCTCTACCAGCGGAGGCGTACCTCGACGAAGAGCAGCTCGAGTTCACCTTGATACGAAAAACGCCACCCTTCTCCTTAGTCTTGTAACCCGACTCCTCCTCGTCCTCCTCCCCCCACTCCCGACTCAAAACCCAACCCAAACACCCCTCACAAGAAACCGAGCATTCAATCTCCACAAGTGGGATCCGAACACGTTTGATGCACCGAATACTTTCATCCAACGAAACGATCCCAGGATATGGATCATGTTCGGAGAGCGTATGAGGTGCCGAGGTTCCTGATAGGATGAAAGAGCGAAGAAGGGGTCGGGAGTGTATATCGGTATTTGTTAAGAGACGAAGGGCGAATTCTGGTGCGGCGATTAGGGTCCTCAAGTTTGGTAGCGCGAACCCAGCCGGGAGGGATAGTGGAACCGTCGGCGCAAACCCTTGAAAATCCAACTGTATGTTCATAGGACATAAATTCTCAATCTCTTGATGGCGGTATAAGAATGCTACGAGGTCGACGAAGGTGATACCTTGGATACAGAACCGTTTTAGGAACCTAGCTGAGATGAGTGGGAGGATGGAAGGCCAATCGGGGGGTGAGGGAGGGGTGAGATAGAGAGAGTCGATTGAGGATAGGTTGATGGTACGTGCTGTCCAGTAGACCCATGGAGGGGCGAACATAAGAGGGAGTCCGACGGTTAGGGTTGATAGGGAAGCTAGTGGTCTGAGATGATGTACAGATTCGATTTGAGAGTCAGGTGATGGGGAGGTGTTGGGGTTTGGAGGGAGATTTGGGAAGAGTTCGAGTTTTGAGGAGTGAGCGCTAGAAGGGTACTTGACGATCGAGAATAGCTTGCATTGTTTCGTGGCCAACACTTGGAAGAACTTAACGAGTTTGCAAGCGACCTCCCCTGCCCAAGCGGGATCGTCGGAATTCTCGTTGCAGAAATATAACCAGATGTGATTGAGCGAAGGTAATTGGTCAAGGAAGCCAGTTAGGCCGTCCAGATGAGTAGAGGAAGGATCGTGAATATATGCGTGGATTCCTAGGAGGGTAACAGGCAAACGGGAACGGCCGAGGTACGCGAGACCTTCGAAATTGAGTGAGGAGGTGAATTTGAGGGTGGTTTTGTCGAATTGGGGACTGGAGACTTGATTCCCTCTACCATCTTGAATATCGTATTGTTGTAGGAGGAGAGAAAAGTCGTGGTCTGAGAGTACTACCGACGTTGGAATATAAGTAAGGATGAAGAAGGGGCAAGGGGAGAACGGTTGGTGTCTGACCTTGAGATTTGGAATTACTGGAGCCCAGTGTCCAGTGGTGGTGCGTCAAATTACTTTTCTTCCCCGTCAACTCCAAAGTCTGCTCAGCCAGGGAAGTCGGCGAGCCGATTGTTCTGGAGGTCGAATCGTGTGGTTTGTCTTTCCTATGAAAGACTGACTGGAGTATTATAGATGAAACCAGCAAACGTGGTTCTCTGAGACAGATGCATGCACGTACCATGATTCGCCGAGTCGCTCCCAAAACCCCAGACTCTTGGTTCCTCGCAGGATATGTGATGGTTTCTTCTCTATCAGTGTTAGCATCCCTCGGGCATATCATCGTATGCAAGGAGCAATTCACCTTGAGAGTATGAAGCTTGTACCGTATACGTCGAGGCCCTGGAGACCGACCTCAGAGTTGACGTTTCTGATTCTTCTAGGGAGAGGATGGAGGCCGAGTCGACGAGGGTAGCTGTATCATCCCTCGACACTAATGATTCTGAGGATTTGTTCCAGCGAGGGTCCATGGTAAGTAGTATGAAAGGCGTTGTTCAATACGGCGGTGAATCAGCAGCGGAGAAGGGATATGGACAAAGAACGAGAAATGGGAACAGTGGAGCTGAAGATGGTCGGTTGGTGTGCAAGGGTAAGCGGGACGAGGCTGTGTTCGTGCCAACGGAGGCGACCTTGGACAAATTCAAACGACGCATCCGACGTCAACGCGTCCAAAACGCGTCAATGTCCTCTCACATCCTGACCTGACTGCACACCCACCAGGGACATGTCCATCCTGGGCACACGTTCTCTTTACGCTAATTACAAAGGCTTGCCCGACATGATCCCGACATGATCCCAACCACAACCCAATACTATCTCCATCTCCCAAACCCGACCTGGTCCTCTCGAGGCATGTAAACTGTCGCTCTGACCCAACCTGACCCAACATCGTTCCCCATCTCACCACCGCTCTCAACGACTAACACCTACCCGGATCGGTGTAACATCCCGCCTACTGACACTCCAGGGCCATACTCCGTCCTTGAAATGCACAAACCTTTCACCGTCCCTCACATAACCCCACATCCTAACCGTCTTATGTCTCTCCCGGAACTCCATGAAGTCCACCCGCTGCAGTTGGCCTGATATACAGAGACTCTGGAGGGAAGGGACGGAGATATTGTGAAGGAGGGAAGACCAGTCTTGGAATGGAAGATTGTCGGATCTTAGGCTGAGCGAAACGAGAGGGGATGAGTTGATTGTTTGGGTTAGGTACGTTAACCAGGGGGAGGCAAACATGAGTGGGTGGGAGATTTCAAGGATCGTTAGAGTGGAGAGCGGGGAAGGGAGGACGGGGACGGAGTATGAAGATGGTAAGGGAGGAGGCGAGGGTAGCTTTTCTGGGTTTGCGTGCGAAGGTTCGGACACTTCAAATTGTGGTCCGTCGGGATGCTGAGATCGACACAGCCAGATGCCACGATGCTCGTCGATAACTAGCAATCCACAATCTTTCCCCTCCAACGCCCCAAGGAACCCAACAAGCGCTTCATTCTCCCCTTCCTTCCACCTTTCGACCTTGTTCCTCCTCTCATCATGACGCAAACAAAAGGTCAAAAAAACCGCTCCTAGCGCGCTCATTCTCTCGACGAAATCAGTTAGGGTCTTCAGTTTGTTGGTGTAGGGTTCGTGGATGCAGACAGATATGCCTGCGAATTTCGGAAGGTAGGGGTAGGGTAATCGAGTTATGGCTTCGATACACTCGTAATCGAGCTGGGTACTGATGTAGAGTATTGTGCTGGAGAGTTTCTTGGCTTTGGCTCGATGGCCTGAAATAGTTGATATTTTGTATCGTTTGAGAAGGCGAGATATCTCGGTGAGTGGGTTACATGGATCTGATAGTTTGTCGTTCGTGCTATCGGACTTGTTGAATGGTGTCTGGTGCGCAGTTGGGGGTATTAGGAGATGAAATCGGTGGGGAATGTGAAGTGCGTACTAAGACACATTGAATGATTCCCATCATCCCCCGACGAGCCTTCTTGGGAACTATCGTTTCTGAACCTTTGGTCAGTTTAGCTTCGGTTTCTTCGGAGGGAGCATCATACCCTGAGACTTTGAGAATAGAGATCCACTAGATAACGAGGGAGCCCTGAGCGTCGCAGTTTCCGATTCATCCAATGAGAAGATGGAAGCTGGGGAGACAATGGTACGAGTATCGATATCTGAGTCACGGCCAGACGCCAGCGACTCTGTAGAGATATGTTGGTGGGCTTGCATATGGGGCGATTGCGTGTTTCGCAGGGGAGTAATAGGGCTAGTCGATGAACTCGAAGGCAGAGGGGGTTTGACGGGTCTTTAGATGAAGCTGTACAAGCTGTGAAGCTATGCAGTTAGTGCCAGTCAGTGTATATCCAATCAGGCACTTCTGATGGTATTCGCCCAAAAGTCCTGTGTCTAAGATCGGAGACCAGAGTCACAAGTCTGAAGCCAAGGTCTTGAATTTGATGTGACGAACACCACCTCGACTTGGTCTCGCACGACTCCGCCTCCGAACATTCTTAACTCGGGAGCCCACAAGAGATCGAGCATTCGAATTCGATGAAGGGATCGATCAAGACATTGGATAGATTCAATTCGTTCAGCGGCGAATCGTAATCGGAGGTGATATAGCATGAGGTGAACATGGCAAAGGGATTCCTGAGAGTATGAAAAGCACGGAGAAGAGATCGGGACGGTATGTCGGCGTTCAACAAGGGACGAGGAACGAAACCCAGTAGCTTGGAGGGTTGGAAGTGTGGACTCAGCTGGGGTGAGTGGCCGCAAAGATCATATGACTCCATGCCCACCACTTGGCGCGAACTGATGTGTACAAGTATGGTAGGACGCAGAAATCTGAAAAGGTTCTTCGCGCTAAGTGAAAACAACATCCAAACCCAGTGAACCTGGGAGCCCACCCAACAAAACGCAAAATCATAAGACTTCCCAAACATAAATGAATGCCATAATCAGACCATCGGCAATTGGATTCGGAATCCAACTCCCTCTCTTCCTAACATCTGGCCCACCCCATACTGCATCACTCAACTGCACAACTGTTTCGCCGTCCCTCACACAACCGAACACCCTAACCCTCTGATGCCTCTCCCAGAACTCATCCAAGTCCACCCGTTGCAGTTCGCCTGATATACAGAGATGCCACAGGGAGGGGACGGAGATATTGCGGAGGAAGGAAGACCAGTCTTGGAAGAGAGGATTGTACATCGATGTTAGGTTGAGCGAGAAGAGGGCGGATGCATTGGTTGTTTGGGTCAGGTAGGTTAACCACGGAGAGGTAAACATAAGTGGGTGGGAGATGTGGAGGGCTGTTAGAGTGGAGAGCGGGAGAGGGATAGCGGGGTGTGAGGATGGCAGGCGAGGAGGCGAGGAGAGGTCTTCCGGGCTTGCGTCCGACGGTGAAACTTCCCATCGTGGTCCGTCAGGATGCTGAGCTTGACACAACCGGATGCCACGATGCTCGTCGATCCTTAGGAATTGACAATCTTTCCCCTCCAACGCCCCAAGAAACTCAGCAAGCGCTTCATCCTCCCCTTCCTTCCAGCTTTCGACCTTATTCCTCCTCTCATCATGACGCAAACAAAAATTCAACCAAACCATTCCTAACACACTCGTTCTCTCGATGAATTCAGTCAGAATCTTCAGTTTGTTGATGTAGGGTTCGTGCACGTAGACAGATATGCCTCCGAACTTCGGGAGGTGATGGTAGGGTAATCGAGTTATGGCTTCGATAAATTCGTAATCTTGCTTGGTACTGATTCTGAGTGTTATGCTGGTGAGTTTCCTGGCCTTGGCTCGATGGTCAAACATGGTTAACATTTTGTATTGTTTGAGAAGGCGGGATATTTCGGGGAGTGGGTTTCGTGGTTCTGTTGGTTTGTCGTTCTTGGTACCGGACTTGTGGGATGGAGTCTAGTGCGCAGTTAAGGGTATTAGCGACAGAATCAGCAAAGGGCGTGAAAGACGCGTACCAAAGCACTTCGAGCAACTCCTACCATCCCCAAACGACCCTTCTTGGGCGCGGTTATCGTCTCTTTAACCTTGAGTCAGTTGTAGCGTCGTTTACACTTCACAGGAGTATCGTACCCTGAGACTTTGAGGCTAGAGATCCTGCAGCTGACGAGGGCGGCCTCAGAGTGGTGGTTTCGGATGCATCGATGGAGAAGATCGAGGCTGGGGAGGCAAGGGTGCGGGCATCTGTTGCTAGTGACTCTGTGGACTCCGAGGGGAGATGTGATTGCATGTTGATACTGGTGGGTCTGTTTATCTGGGTTGATCGTCGATAAAATCGTTAAGATGGTGTGGATAGGTGTAAGTGTGTTTTTCCTGAGTCATGGGAGCTGTGCAAGCAGTGAAGCTGTGCTGCTGGCGTTGCTTGAACCGATCAATCATCAGATGATGGTGTTCGCCCAAGTCAATAGGGCGGTGCTGGAAACTTGAAGTCCCGTAAGTAACTGTCCGACGCGTAGGATGGAGAGAAAATGAGGTGTATGAGTCTGAAAGAGATAGATGGGTGAGCTTGAACTTGTTGAACAGTGAAGCTAGTGAAGACGCGTACGAGGACATCGTCTACAACTCTACTATCATCACGCTCATGATCACTGCATGCGGCATCGAAACCGAGCTACTCACTCCGCAGACCAACCCCTAGGACGCCACGTTTCATTCCTGTCCTCTCACTGGTCAACTGGGGACCTCCATGCTCTCTTACTACTTTCTCTGCGACTTGCCTTCCGGGTTGTCTGGTGGGTGACGAGTCGTTTCGATGAAAGTCAATCAGTTGGTTGGTGTAATCTTGTATGAGCTGCCTTCAAAATCTGGTCTTGGCGAATCACAGGGCCAAAACGAAGAATATCAAAAGTGAATCAGGCTGATTGACTCTTGTTGCATCGCATCTTTGGTGGAGGTCATTCTGGGATAGGTTTGGGAGACGTTATGGCTGGTGGACTCTGGGGGCTTCGAGTCGCGTCATCTATTTTCCTGCGACAGCTGCAACGTCGTTTACGGTGAGTATTTACCTTCCTCTTTCCTCAGTTTCACTCAATCTGGAACCTGTGGTGTCATGGTCGGTACCTTCTCTATCAAAGACGTTTCAAAACATACTGTTTCCGAGAACGAGTGGAGATCAGTCTGTTTAATCGTAGTCCATCGATCCCGAAACTCTCGTATCTGCTTCAAGGTCACTCCACGTCGCTTGTTTCTTCCTTGCACTGGAACGACTGTAATTATCATATCCGACCTTATTCGTCCTTCCTTCCCTAGATTTATTCTTCGTGCGTACATTGTAAACAAAATCTCGTCACTCATGCGACTGCGACCATAGAAACACCGGGGCAGCTCCGTCGTATACACTCCATCAACTCCCTCTCATCATCTGCACTCCTCGACATTTGTGTCCCAAACTCGAGAGTGAACTCCCTGAGGCCCGGGAAATACGAAAGCCAGCGAGGCAAGAGGTGCTGCTACAAATGTATTCGAATCAGAAAAACGTGAGGGCGAAGGAAGGACTGGCTGGAATCTACCATGTCATCAAACGGAAATATGTGTTCATATGGGAGCCCCAAACGGATACTGAAGACACCCTCCTCCGACTTTGATGTCCCCAATTCCTCCATAGGTTGGGTGACTAGCCATGTCAGACATTCAAGACATGGAAGTGTACACGTGAATTGTAAGTTGGGCAGTTGTATACCCTGAATGGCCTGAATTGCATGGAGGAATGGAAGTATCTTGTCGAGGTGATGGGCATGGGGATACTCGTAATTCGACATAAAAAAAGAGGAGAGCCGTGGTCGTGCCAATGGTTTTGTTTTTGTCAGGAGATGAAAGATGAATCCAGGGGTTCCAATGACTGTTGTGAGTTGCGGGAGGGTGAACCCAGCTGGGAAGCTCGACGGGTTCGGAGGGGGTTCTGGGAAGACTCCTGATATTTTCATAAGGGAAAAACAATCGATTTCTTTGTGTCGGGATAGAAAGGGGATCAAATCAGTCAGTTCTACCCCATGGGTAGACAGACACTTGAGTTGGGGCGAAGAGATGAGGGGGAGGAGTGATGGCCAATCGGGAGAAGGAAGGGTCGTCGGGGAGAGGTCGAGTGAATAGAGAGGGGAAGTGTTGATCGTTCGCAGGGTCCAATCGATCCAAGGATGGGTTAGCATGAGCGGCAGGGAGATATGGAGGCAGATTAAGTTGGACAGGGTAGGGGTGTCGGCGGATGGGAGTGGATACTTGGGTTTGAACAACCATGAGGTAGGGGGCGAGAAATGTTTCGTCTTTGGTGCCTCTTTCTCCTTCCCTCTGACCCCCGACGGCATGCCTCGATGAGAAGAGAGCAAGCAATGGCAATAGGAATATCGGCGGATGGAGAGTGAGACGCAACCACTGTATGATACGGCAGAGAGGAACCTGGAGAGAGCCATACTTATGCGGATGGACAATTCTCCCTCATTCAACGCTTCCGTGCAAAAATACAGCCAAATGTACGACACCGATGCCAGCTTTTCAACAAATGCAGTAAGGGTGTATAACGTTTCTCCATGGGGTTCATGAATGGAGGCATGTAGACCTAGGAGCTTCGGAAGGGCGATGGACTGGCTGAGGACCTCAAAGCAGGCATAATCTCGAGGAGAGGTGATTTGAATCATGATTTGGTCGAGTTTCGTGGCGTCTGCAGGATTGTTGTACAAGTCGATGATGCCATAGTTATTGAAAACAGACGATATTTCATCGGTGGTGATGCATTCCATTGGGTAGCGGGATTTGCTGCCATCCAAATCTTCCTTCCCTTCGCCAGAAGGTGGCGAGGAAGGCGAAGGCCTCTGCTTCACTGGCCCGGGGGGCGCTGTTTCCGCCCGTAGCGGTCTTCGATGTAACACCGTCTAAAAGATGTCTCCGTTAGAAAAAGAACTGGAAGACGATCAAGAAACACACCAGAACTCGCTGGGCAGCCCTTAAGATCCCTGAACCTGCGCTCGTTCGATCTCTGATCGTATCTGGAGGTTACGAATGAGCTGTGGCTTTTCTGAGTCACACAAACCGTACCTTGAGAATGTGCCGTAGAAGGCAAATTGTACAGCGAAAACCTCGATGGCGACCTCAGAGTAGTCGTTTCCGATGCATCGACCGAGAAGATGGAATCCGAACCGACAACTGTATCGGTTTCAGCGGCAGAAGCTAGAGATTCCAAAGAACGGTGGGGAAGAGCTTGCATATTGTGCCAGGCGTCGAAGGTCTCGACAAGTTCAATGAGTTGCTATTGGCGGAGGGTGGCAATCGAGTACTTGTAGCTCGCCATCGAAAGCTGTGAAAGCGCTTAAGTCGTGGCTGTCCTTCCGAGCTTGCCGCTGCCATTCGTCCGGTAAGGGAGTCATGAGTAGCCTTCCAGGATGATGGTGAGCAATCGCAAATTTGAGGCTTTAGACAGTTGTGATTTCCTACAAAACACGGCGAACCTAGAGGCAGAAAACCTCGGGCCCGAGCGGCCCGGACTCGTTTGCACTGGTCGAGGAGGCCCAGCTTCAAGTTTGAGTTCCGAGTTTACACTCGCCTCACACGGACCATTGGTGTATCGTCGACGACTCTGCTTTCCTACCATCATCACGCTCATTGCATACGACATCGGGACCGGACGTCAACTCTCACTCCCCGTGGCGACGCTTGGAACGACTCATTCCAACGGATCCACAGACGCGGCACCTTCAACTAGGGCGTTGCGTCCTATTCATCACTGGCAGGTCTTCTTGTCCTCTCCCTGGTCAACTGTGGACCTCCATTCTCTCTTACTACCTTCTCTGCGACTTGACTTTCGGGCTATCTGGTGGGCGGCGAATCGTTCCGACGGAATTGGATCGGTTGGTTGGTATAATCTTATACGAGCTACCGCCAAACTCATGTCTTGGCTGCGACATACAGTGAGTACGTACCTTCCTCACCGTCAGCCCATCTCTCAATGGTGACCAGTGGCCATGATCATCTCAGATTGGCCATTTCATGCATGCCCTCTCAATTACCACCTCTCCGAACCAATACAAGTTTGCAACGGGCTTCTGATGCGTACCTCAAGCCCAATCCCAATTGACATCTCTCTGCCGTCAAGTTGTGCAGAATTACCAGTGCCACCATCTCTATCGTCGACACGGGGTACTTTTGAAGCCCTTGTCAGCCCTTCCCCAGTTTCAAAACCTTTCATAGCGGAGGAAGCCGCCGAAGATTCCTAGTCCAACGACTCTGTCCCCGAATCGCCCTGATTGCTTGCTCGTCTACCGTGGGTGCCTCTGACAGTTTATCTCCCAAGAACCTGGCTTCCGAAACCACGAAGCTCCCCAACGCCATACTGGAGCCCTGCCAACCGGATTGGGATGCTTCCTTTGCAGACGATACCTTTTTCGAGAGAACATCAACGATGAACATGACGCTACCAAACAATCACCCTGCGTCCTTTCCACCCCAAGTCCCATCCAATGAATGCTTCCGAATCCTCGCATACCCTCTTTTATTCCCTTTCAGCGAGGTCGAGCGTGGGTCGATACCCTATTCACCTCCTACTCCTTCGTTGTTTCAAAGTGATGCATGTCGTACATTCTCGTCGCGTTCATCGAGTTCCTCTCTGGATTCTGTTGGACCAACCACTCTTCGTAGAGAGGGTACTGTCGTTTTCGCTGCACCTGCAGGCTTCACACCATCCCGCCATATAGCTTGTGCGTCAAACCCCCCTTTTCTAAAGCGACCATCCCATCCTTTGGAAAGGGAAATTTGGATGAAGTCGATATCGCCAGTTTACGATTTTCAGACAAGTCATTCCCTATCGCTGCCCCTGCCGGCCATGCTGGTACATACTATTTCTTTCGGTTGGATTGACATGTACGTTGAGTATTCGTTTTGTTTGGTTGTTGTTGTGGAGGCTGTAAGAATGGCAGGGGGCGATAGAGGAGTTTTTAGGTGGAGAATGGATTTGATCACTGTTGGTTTGGCGAATCCTGGCAGTTTCAATCGTCCGTAAAGATGACATATTTAGAGATGATATTAGACCTTCTTCGTCCATCCTTACCTAGATGTATTTCTTCGGGTGTACACTGTAAACACAATCTCACGATTTATGCGACTGCGACCATGGAAATACCAGGGCAGCTCTTTCGTATACACTCCATCAACTCCCTCTCATCATCCACGCTCCTAGACGCTTGCTTTCCGAACTCGAGAGTGAACTCTTTGAGGTGCGGGAAGGAAGAAAGCCAGGAAGGCAAAAGATGCTGCTACAAAGAGACTGGAATCAGAAAAATGCGACGATGGATTGACAAGATGGAATCTACCATATCATCAAACGGAAATCGTCGTTCATTTGGGAGGTTGTGATACGCCAAACAGATACGATAGACAGCCTCCTCAGACTTTGATGTCTGCAATTTCGCCATAGGTTGGGTGATAAGGCATGTCAGACATTCAAGACATTGAAGTCTGCATTTCAACTGTACATTGGGCAGGCGTATACCTCGAATGGACTGGATTGTATGGAGGAACAGAGGGATCTCGTCGAGGTGATGGTCGTGGGGACATTCGTCAGTCAATACGACAAAAGAAGAGAGTCGTGGTCGAGCAAATGGTTTTGTTTTTGATAGGAGACGAAAGATGAATTCCGGGGTTCCGATGATTTCGGTGAGTTGAGGGAGGGTGAAACCAGCTGGGAAGCTCGAGGGCTTCGGAGAGGGCTCCTGGAAGACTCCTGGTATTTTCACAGAGAAAACCCTATTGATTTCTTTGTGTCGGGATAAAAAGGGGATCAAATCAGCTAGCTCCGCGCCATGGGCAAAGAGACACTTGAGGTGGGGCGAGGAGATGAGGGGGAGGACTGATGACCAATCAGGAGAAGGAAGGGTCGTGAGATAGAGTGAAACGAGAGGGGAAGCGTTGATCGTTCGAATGGTCCAATCAACCCAAGGATGGGTTAACATGAGAGACAGGGAGATATGGAGGGAGGATAAGTTGGACAGGGTAGGAGCGTCGGTGGATGGGAGTGGATAGTTGGGTTTGGACGACGATGAGGTAGGCGACGGGAAAGGTTTCGTCCTCGGTGCCTCCTTATCCTTCCCTCCAGTGGCTCGAGGAGAACAGAACGAGCAATGGCAATAGGGGTATTTGCAGATGGAGAGTGAGATGCAGCCCCTGGATGAGATGGCAGAAAGGAACCTGGAGAGGGCAAGACTTACGCTGCCGGAAAGGGCTTCGCTGGAAAATTCTCTCTCATTCAACCCTTCCAGGCAAAAATACAGCCAAATGGACGACAACGATGCCAACTTTTCCACGAATATAGTAAGGGTGTGCAACATTTCTGCATGGGGTTCATGAATGCAGGCATGTAGTCCTCGGAGCTTCGAAATGCTGATGGACTGCCTGAGGACCTCAAGACAGGAATAATCTCGAGGAGAGGTCATTGGAATGGTAATTTGGTCGAGTTTCGTGGCGTCTGCAGGATTCTTGTACAAGTCGATGATGACATACTGCCTGAGAAGAGACGAGGGGTCATCGATGATGATGGATTTCATTGGGTAGTGAGATTTGCCGCCATCCAAATCTTCCTTCCCTGCGTCAGGAGGTGGCAAGGAAGGCGAAGGCCTCTGTTCGCCATGGGACGCCGTTTCAGTCCGTGGTGGTCGTCGACGCAACACCGTCTAAAAGAAGCCGACATGAAAAAAAGAACTGGATGATGATCAAGGGAACGCACCAGAACTCGCTGAGCAGCCCTTAATATCCCTGAACCTGCGCTTGTTCGACCAATGATCGTACCTAGAGACTATGAAGGAGCTGGGGCTTCTCTGAATCACACAAAGACCTACCTTGAGAATGTGTCGCAGAAGGTAAAGTGTACAGCGACAACCTTGATGGCGACCTCAGAGTAGTCGTTTCCGAGAAGATGGAACCCGAATCGACGATTGTTTCGGTATCTGCGGCAGAAAGTAGGGATTCGAAAGAGCGGCGGGGAAGAGCTTGCATATTGTGCTAGGCGTCGACTGTCTCGACAAGTTCAATGAGTGCTATTGAGGACAGGGAATGAAGTGGAGAACATGATGGCGGATTTGAGGTGATTATGTAGGTGGCTTGCCAAAGCTGTGAAAGCGCTTATGTCGTGGCTGTCCTTCCGCGCTTGTTGTCATTCACCCGGAGCCAAGGTACGGGAGCCACCAGCAATAAGGGCTCCAGGATGATGGTGAGGAATCAGAAATCGCAAAGTTGAGGCCATTAACATTGCGATTCCTGTGAAACGCAGTCAACCGACCACTGGCAAAGAGAAATGCTCAGCGAACGGCGCCGTGTCGACGCCACAACAGTGGCACCATGATCCCGTGTTGAACGACCTCAAGCTAGATGGCGACTACTAAGTACCCCTCAGGAGATTGCATCAGTCTATCAATTTGGAACCTGTGGCATCGTGGTAGCTACCTCCTCTATCAAAGGTGTGTCGTTTCTGAGAACGACCGGAGTTCAGTCTATCCAAACGGGGTCCTGGCTTCCCCGTTGATCATGAAATGCGGCTCTGCTTGTAATTCCACCTTGCTTATCTATTCCCAAGTCTATTCCTTACACGGGGAAGATCCCACTACACCTGCCAGCTGGCTTTAACACCATCCCGCCACAAAAAACCCAACTTGAAGCCACTTTAGATTGCGCGTCGACTGCTATTCAAAGCCAAAGATCCTATCCCTTCCCCTGGAAAGAAAAAATCGAAGGAGTCGATATCGCAAGTTTACGATTTTTCGGACAAGCCGCTGCCTACCGTCATGTTCCAGTGTGCTGGTACATATAATTCCTTCGGTGGGTGTGACGTTGAGTGCCTGTTTCGTTTGGTGGCCAGTGTGGAGGTTGTGAGAATGGGAAGGGAAGATCGAGAAGTTTTCAGGTGGGGAATGGGTTTGGTCGTCGTTGGTTTGGCAGGTCCCGGCAGTTTCGATCGTCCTAACATTGCTAAAGATGACATATACAATTATCATATTAGACGTTCTTCATCCATCCTTCCCTATATATATTTGTTCGGTTGTACATTGTAAACGCAATCTCGTAACTCATGCGACTGCAACTACGGAAATACCTGGGCAGCTCTTTCGTATACCCTCCATTAACTCCCTCTCATCATCCACGCTCCTCGACGTTTCTCTCCCAAACTCGAGAGTGAACTCTTTGAGGCACGGGAAGGAAGAAAGCCAGCGAGGCAAGAGAAGCTGCTACAAATAGATTGGAATCAGAAAATGCAGGGCTGAAGGGCGGAGCCATGGTGGAATCTACCATGTCATCAAACGGAAATCGGCGTTCACTTGGGAGGCTGGTATACGCCAAACGGATATGATAGACACCATCCTCCGACTTTGATGTCCGCAATATCGCCATAGGTTGGGTGATAAGCCATGTCAGACATTCAAGACATGGAAGTGTACACGTGAATTGTACATTGGGCAGGTGTATACCCCGAATGGCCTGAATCGTATGGAGGAACGGAAGGATCTTGTCGAGATGATGGTCGTGGGGGAATTCGGTAGTCGATATGTTAAAAGAAGAAAGTCGTGGTCGAGCAGATTGTTCCGTTTGTGATAGGAGATGAAAGATGAATCCCGGGGTTCCGACGACCGCGATGAGTTGAGGAAGGGTGAAACCAGCCGGGAAGCTCGAGGGCTTCGGAGGGGGCTCTGGGAAGACTCCTGGAATCTTCATAGCGGATAAACAATTGATTTCTTTGTGTCGGGATAAAAAGGGGATCAGATCAGCCAGCTCTGCCTCATGGGTAAGGAGACACATGAGTTGGGGCGAGGAGATAAGGGGGAGGACTAATGACAAATCGGGAGAAGGAAGAGCCGCAAGATCGAGCGAAGAGAGATTGGAAGCGTTGATCGTTCGTATAGTCCAATCGATCCAAGGATGGATCAGCATGAGAGGTAGGGAGATATGGAGGGAGGATAAGTTGGATAGCGTAGGGGCGCCGGCGGATGGGAGTGGATAAGCGGGTTTGAACAGCGATGAGGTAGGCGACGAGAAACGCTTCTCCTTCGATGCCTCTTTCTCCTTTCCTCCGACCCCCGACGGTGTGGCCCGTTGAGAACAGAGCGAGCAATGGCGGTAGGGGTATTGGCAGATGGAGAGTGAGACGCAGCCGCTGGATGATACGGCACAGAGGAACCTGGAGAGGGCAACACCTATGCCACCGGACAATTCTCCCTCATTCAACCCTTCCAGACAAAAATACAGCCAAATGCACGTCACCGATGACAGCTTTTCCACAAATGCAGTAAGGGTGTGCAATGTTTCTGCATGGGGTTCATGAACGGATGCATGTAGACCTAGGAGCTTCGGAAGGCCGATGGATTGGTTGAGGACCTCAAGACAGGAATAATCTCGAGGAGAGGTGATTTGAATGGTGATTTGGTCGAGTTTCGTGGCGTCTGCAGGATTCTTGCCCAAGTCGATGATGCCATAACGATTGAAAAGAGATGATAATTTATCGGTGGGAATGGATTTCATTGGGTAGAGGGATTTGCTGCCATCCAAATACTCCTTCCCTGAGCCAGAAGGTGGCGACGAAGGCGAAGGCCTCTGTTTGGCTGACCCAGAGGGTGCCGTCTCAGTCCGGAGTGGTCTTCGACGCAACACCATCTGAAAGAAGCCTCCGTTAAAACAAGAACTGGGAGGCGATCAAGGGAACACACCAGAACTCGCTGAGCAGCCCTTAATATCCCTAAACCTGCGCTCGTTCGATCTCTAATCGTATCTGGAGGCTACGAATAAGCTGTGGTTTTTCTGAATCACACAAACCCTACCTTGAGAATGTGTAGCAGAAGGTAAAGTGTACAGCGAAAACCTCGATGGCGACCTCAGAGTAGTCGTTTCCGATGCATCGACCGAGAAGATGGAATCCGAACCGACGACTGTATCGGTTTCAGCGGCAGAAGCTAGAGATTCCAAAGAGCGGCAGAGAAGTGTTTGCATCTTGTGCCAGGCATCGAATGTCTGGACAAGTTCAATGAGTTGCTATTGGGGGGAGGGAATGAAGGAGAGGGAATGGTGGCGATCAAGTACTAGTAGCCATTGAAAGCTGTGAAAGCGCTTAAGTCGTGGCTGTCCTTCCGAGCTTGCTGCCATTCGCCCATCGCCGAAGTAGTACGGGATTCACGAGGAGGATTCTGGTAACTAGCAGGATGATGGTGAGCAATCGCAAAGTTGAGTGTAAGTCAGGCCGCTGCCCGCGAACGACAGCCAACCGACCACGAAAAACACTGGCGAGAGCTGCCCACCCGGCCCGGCTTATTTCGCACTCAACGTCTCGCTTGTCTGCCCGCTCCTCAACCATCAATGCATCACCACTACGCCGTTCGGGCTGGAGTTAGGTTTGAATGCTTGAGCGTCTCTAGCTCGTTTACTAGGTTACGTACTCGACCATGCACGATTAGTCCGTACCAACACGCTCTTCCCCTGCGTGCCAAGTTCTCGCATTCAAGTTCGCGGACCTGAGACGCCACAGGTCTTTCCTGCCCAGGACAACTTGACCTTCGGAGCCGTGGGCTAACACTCGGGAAACAGTCGCCGCGACCTCCCCATCCTGGTGGCTGTTGGTGGTCGTAAGTACAGCCGCCTCCTCGGAGCAGTAGGACAGATGGTGGAGCCCCTAATCAAACAGACACGACACTACTCAGAACTCTGTCGGATCCCCACTCCCTCTCGACATCGACGTCTCCTCCCGTCATGGATCCATGTCTGAATCTGGGCCGACCCCAAGTCCTTTGGGCCATCTTACTTGCGGTCCTGTTCTGATGTTCGACTATGGTGTCTTGGGAAGGAACCCCCTAACTCCCTCGACTAACCTGTATCTGTCGTATTTCGATATCTATGGCCTCCCTGGATGCCCTTGCATGCCCTCACCTGGCTCATCTAGCCCTCGTCCACTGTCAAGGTGTTCATCAAGCTTCTACCACGTTGCGAGCACGCGGAAACCCTGTCAAGTCATGCATACATAAAGGTACATAATCGCAAATCTTCTCTGCTTCCTCTTGATGATCATCCAAGCCGACATCTGTGTTATCGCCGTCGCGCCGACCTCAGTACCGAGCCAACTATGCGGGGTTGTCAGTCCTAATAGCCGGACCATCATTACACTCGTCGCCAAGCATCCTGTCCTCAATCACTTTTGCGGGGCGAATTTCATACAGTAGAGCCTCATGCGCTTGATCAAATTTCCCCACACAACTCGAATTGTGGGGTAATTTGATATTTCGATGGATGATTTGATTGCCCATACGCTGCGCGCAATCGTGGAATCGAAATTCCATTCTTGCATCGCGCTGATACATACAGCAGTGCAAATCTTAGCCTTGGGCAAATTTCGCTCGCTATCTGTGGATGAGAGGGACTCTCCTGTCGTGCGTTATTCTGTTGACCCAAAGCCTATCGCGATACAGTTGTTTTATACTGCCTACTTAGCGAGCATTTGAACCCCTGAATCGTCCATGCGGTGTGGGATGCACATATCGTCGAAAAGTCACGGCGTCGATTTGTTTGCTTGTTTCTCGAATAGGCCTTCCACCAACAAAGCAAATCGCCACGGTACGAGGTTAAGGCGCTTTGCTACTGTACCTCAGGATCGAGATCCGCGAAATCCTGAAACGCCTCCGGGACTACAAACAGAGACTTCGCGGGAGCAAGATAGGAATGGAGCAGAAACGGATTGGTACCTGTATTCAGTCCAGTAAATCCAATTACCTGAAGGGATGAACACCGCAAGTAAACCTTCTCTTGCCTATCGTCAATCTGGTCGTCAGACATGAACGTGGGGGGATTGACAGGATGCAACCGCGGATTCAAAAAAAAATCAAACAGCATAATGAATTCAGGGTCTAACGTCTATTGCGCCGACGTCACCGTACAATTATATGGTCACCACCCAACGCTATCATGCGCTGCACGAGGAAACCCGTCTGGCCAAGTGTGAACGTCTATCCCACCTCCACACCATCGACTTTCACGACTATCTTGATCGGAAATGGTGAGATACCTGTGTTACTTGTGATCAGAGGCACGGCACTGCGTCCTTTCTCCGAAGAGGTATGCGTGAGCATCGTTTGGAGAGCTTTGGTAAGCGTGGTAGAAATGTTCGTGTTGAAAGCTTGTCGGTCTATGGGACGCGATCAGCACCATGGATGAAACAGAACTCCACGGAACAGACCTCGCTCCGACTTTGGTTGGCGGATCTCAGCATTGACGATCCTATGGTTTGCATATGAATAGGGGTAAAAGAAGACTTGTAGGAAGGCTCGCCATTGCTCCCAAGGAACTTCCTCCTGGATAAGCCGGCATAAATCAGCTTGGAATACCACCAAAAAAGAGAAAAACTAAACTAACCTCTCCCATGTACACTTGAAACCATGACTTCTTGGGTTTTTTCTCAGAAAAGGTGATGATGATCTTAGACCGATCCAGTAAAGAAAAGAAAGCCACGGTGGACAAAGGTACTCACTTGACCCCGCTTGTTAGAACCCCCCTCGATCCCTTTCCAAAACGCATCTACTTTATCATCAACCAGCTGTTCCATATCCTTATCGTCGACTCCAGGCTAACCACCAGTCCAATCAGCAAAACTCCGATCACTTCCAGCGTAATTCGAGAGGGCGTACCATAGTCACGTCGAAGACCTCAAATGTTTGCGGCTTGACAGTACCAAAGAGTCGATGGAAGAGTATGGAGTGGAGGATGGCATGGAGGACTTCTTTGGTTGAATGTCGGTCCAAGACCTGAGCTAGCAGAGAGTTTGATCAGGGAATATTCTGTGAAGCAATGGGTGAGATAATACGAGGTCAATTGTAATGATTGGATGAGATCCGTTCATGGCTGAAGCTGAAGTGCGTTGAAGGCGATCACAGCAAAGTGGACAGCAGGACGCGCCAGTGCAGTTGCGCCGGGCCGGAACGGCAATTCCTCCGCTCCTCCACCGCGACGGCCCCAACGTTCAAAGTCTCCTTGTCTGCAGTTCCAATAACACATCGAACATCAATACTCATACTCTCATTGAGTGACTCGCCGGCCGCGGCTGAACTTGCGATGTTGACTAGTGTCGACTTGAAATCTTTTGATCCCCCATACACTTGGCGCCTTTTAGACTCGCCTGCAGACAAGGAACTCCGAACTGTTAGGGTTGGATGGTGATCACCCTTGAGTCTCGGTGCTCTCGAGTATCCTCACGCTAGCTATACCTATACAGTTAGGTGGTCTAGTATAAAATTGGCCTCTTCTTCCCCTGCCCTCTCCGCGGGACTGATGATCAAGTGCGACGCTCGCTACTCCGAGAACGACATCAAGAGCTCTCCTCTCTGCTGTGATTCCTACCGACGATGATGTGCAATATGAATGACGTGGGGTGAGTCCTCACAGTTAGACGTCCGAGAGGCGCACTGGTCATGATATTTACCCAACATCCGAACGATTGGTGGCATTTACCCTCGTATCTTTCCTTTCTTTTTTGACTGATGCCTGAACGGATCTCGGTTATTATTGGACGAATGGAGTTCTCTTGGCTGGTCATGCATCGGCACAGCGGAATAGGATGAAGGGATCGGAGGTCTGGACACTCATTTTGATTCACAACATTCGAAATCTCTTTGTCGCGAAGCCCTTTCCCCACGTCCCCACATCGCATTCTATACTGAACGCCAGACAAGTGGCGCACTAGTGGCGCTTTCAGTGCTCCAGTTCCCTTGTCGTTATGGACGAAGATTTTTTTTCGCTGGTGCAAATCCCTTTCCTCGCCAATTCGTTGTGCTGCCTATCCTCCATCTCCGAATTCGCAATTCTTATGCAAGCCTAACTTACGGTACGGTTGTAACTCAAAACTCACAAGATCCAAACGCAAATAGTTGGTCATGGACCTGGAAGCAGTGGGTGTGGTCACCTGGAATGAGTTTCCTTTCTTGGCACACCCCGATGCTTGGCTAATCTCGATCTGTTTGTCGAGTGCCCCTTGCTTCTGTCTCCTTGTGCAGATCCCGCACGCGAAGACACCCGAGGACAAATGCAAGCACGACCTCCCAAAAGTGATCGAAAATGGCTTGGGCAGGACGAGGGATATATAACAACCGCTGCAAGAGTTCAAGTACTTCGTTGAGGTCTTTCTCTTTCGTCTTCACCTCTCCACGACTTCAAGTCGTCCCCCATACCTCCCCCCACTCCTGTCGATTCACCTGTCAATATGGCCGAAACTGTCTTCCGGATGTTTGGTCCCCTCCTCGTCGGAGGCCTGGTCGCTCTTTGGTGAGTTGATTTCAGATCATGTCTACCTGACACCCCGGGTCGGTACCGATGACGTCTCTTGTAGTTTCTCTGGCATCGTCAGCATGCAAGCCTTCAGATACTTCCATATGTTTAGCGGTGATTATATGAGAGTTCGAGCAACCGTAAGTTCGATCTTTCGTCGTCTCCCTTCATGGATTGACAACTTCGTCCCATCGTCAGGTCTCTTTCATCTGGATCCTCGACATCACGCATTCGGGGCTCATCTGCGCCTCTAATTGGTTCTACCTAATCGATCACTGGGGTGACAGCGAGATCCTCGACCACATTCCTTTGTAAGCACCTCACCTCTCTCGTCTCCTTCCCATTTGCCGACGTCTTACTTCTCATCACGTAGATCTATTGCTGTGAGTCGTGAAGGTCCACCTCGGACGATTGGCTTACTAAAATTTACCCCCACACGACCAGCTTACAATCTTCATCACGGTAAGAGCCTCTTATCCTCTGCTCTTGGCCCTCGCTGATTCTCGTTTGTGTGAAGGCCGCCGTGACTTTAACTGTACACACATTCTTCATCCGTAGGGTTCTAATTCGTGCGTATATGACCCTGGCTGTCGCTTGTGCTGTCCACTCAGACATTTACAGTGAGCAAGAAGAACTGGTGGCTTTGTGCACCTTTGGTACGTCACGCCTCCCTCATCGTTCTCGAACGTACCTTTAACGCGTATCTCCTTCGTTCAGTTTGTCCTCGCCGTCCTTCGATTCTGTAAGAGTCTTCTTCAGCGTGTTATATTTCGCCCTATTCAATTCTGTTACCCGCTCGCGTGATCAGTGTCTGCGACGAGTAAGTCCCGTCCTATACTCTCGATTACATCTCCAGTTGCTGACCAGTTCTTTTTGTCCTCAAGCCACAACCGTCTTGATGATTCACCTAAAACATTACTCCCTGCTGAGATTACCCCAATACACCGTACGTCCGATCTATCCTTCCTCGCGTTGCTTCCTCATCGGGTTTCCTAGTGGGTAATCACCTTCGGTCTCGTCATGGGATCGACGCTTGACATCCTCATCACGACATCGTTGTGCTTGTATCTGAGGAGCAACCGTACAGGTTTCTCGAGGTGCGTTTGGCCATCCTGCTATCATAGCTTCCCCTACTGACTATGGTTCGTCTCGACAGTATGGACTACATCATCGATACGATCATGATGTACGCTATTAATCATGGAAGTCTCACGTGGTATGTTCTTCCGTGCCAGTCTGTTGTCTCTCGATATTCATTCTTCTTGTACAGTATTTGTACCTTTATATCTCTCCTTTGCGTAAGTCTCGCATTTCCACGAGGCAATAATGGTGTCTCACCGACTTGAGGCTTGCAGTGGCTGGCAATCCCGCATAGTTTGGCATTCTTGGGGGCCCACTTCGCCATCAGCAAACGTAGGTTTATTCCCCCTCTTGAGATGACTCGCGCTTATCTCTCCGAATCCAGTCTACGCCAACTCGTTCCTCGCCACGTACGTCGTGCTTCCAGTTCTCCCATTGTTCAACACTAACCGCGGTCGCCTTGACTAGATTGAATACTCGCGATACCTTGCGAGACCGCTCCCAAGGATCGTCGGATCGGGGAGGCACACACCAAATGCCCGTTATCTTTCCAGGAAGTCGTATGACATACGGCCGTTACACTGTACGCACCCTCCGTCGCCTCGACGCCACATATATCACTCATCTCTCGGTGTATTCGCTAATAGGGTCAAGGCCAAGACCCATCAACAGCGACAAAGGTCTACCATACTTCCTCATTCTGCCATACGGTTGACACTGACATTATCGACATGCACGCAGTTGGAGATTAATGTCCAAAAAACTATCGAATGCGAGGTCAATGTGGATATGGAGCAGCAGTTTGACCCGATCGTTCACCGCCAGTGAAGGGATTGATATTTATTATACCGGGGGAGGGTGTATGCTTAAGCTTATTGGATAAGGATAGGATCTGTTGTTTGTCACACACACACACCCTTGTGCTTGCATACTTGTACTTTAGTTATATTGTACGAGTTACTTAGTGGTTTCAGAAGGACTCTTTGGAAGACTGGAATTTCCTTGACCATATCTTCCCTTGTGTGACATTTGATCTCAGTGGTCTGATCGTACTTGCCTCGGGTACTGAAAGATGAACTATCGTTGAAGGTGGGGACTTGGTACTGGGTTGTTGGAGTGCTCCCGTCGGTCACGGCTATCGGTCTCCAGCAGTCTCCATGCTTGAGCTCGTCGCGACAAACAACGCCGACGCGTCTTCCCGAAAAGGGAATCAGCCCCTTTGCCTTCAAGATTTCGATAATTCTACCCTCATACCCTACACACATCCCAATCGTAAAACTTCAAAATGCAGGGCGGAGGACAGACACCAGTTTTCGTCATGAGTGAGTTACTCACCTAAACTTGAGGGTTGATCGCTCAGATAATCTTGCAGACACCGCACCTGAGCGGCAGTCAGGACGAAAAGCTCAGATTTCGAACATCACCGCCGCAAAAGTGAGCTACCTGTTGACGAATGAGTATTTTGTTTATCTTTCCGTTTTAGACCGTCGCAGATGTCATCCGCACATGTCTGGGACCAAAAGCTATGCTCAAGATGATCTTGGATCCAATGGGTGGTATCCTGTACGTTGGCCGTCGATTCACCTCTCGAATTTTAGACTGAGTCTATCCTATAGATTGACGAACGATGGGAACGCGATTCTTCGAGAAATCGACGTTGCGCATCCTGCCGCCAAAAATATGATTGAGCTGAGTCGGACGCAGGATGAGGAGTGCGGTGATGGTACAACGAGCGTGGTCATCCTTGGTCAGTCCCTTCTCAAACTCATTTTCAACGGCTGCCTCATAAGCGCTGTAGCTGGAGAGATCCTTGCACAATCGCTAGCCCAACTGGAACGTGACATCCATCCCGTCGTTATCATTTCCGCCTACAACAAGGCTCTCAAGGAAGCTCTCGAAATTATTAAACGCATTTCGATTCCCATCAACACCTCCGATGATGCTCAAATGCTTTCCCTGATCAAAACTTCCATCGGCACGAAGTTCGTGGTTCGCTGGTCAGATCTCATGTGCAAACTCGCCCTGGACGCTGTGCGCACAGTAGCTTCAAATGAAGAGGGAATGCAATCTGTCGATATCAAGCGATATGCGAGAGTTGAGAAGGTTCCGGGTGGGGAGATCGAGCAAAGCAGGGTTTTGGACGGAGTGATGTTGAACAAGGACATTGTGCACCCCAAGATGAGGAGAAGGATCGTGAAACCCAGGATTGTGCTGTTGGATTGCCCGTTGGAGTATAAGAAGGGTGAGAGTCAGACCAACATGGAGTTCACCAAGGAGGCGGACTATGCGAGAAGTCTTGAGATCGAGGAGGAGCAGGTGAAGATGATGGTTAACAAGGTGTTGGAGTTCAAACCCGACTTGGTGATCACGGAGAAGGGTGTCTCTGGTATGTTCTTCCTTTTCTCATTTTGCGGGGACTCCTCTGACAACATCTATCAGACTACGCACAACATTGGTTCTTCAAAGCTGGTGTCTCTGCGCTCCGACGCGTCCGCAAATCTGACAACAACCGTATCGCTCGTGCGACAGGTGCTACTATCGTAAACAGGATAGAGGATCTCCGCGAGTCAGACGTTGGAACGAAATGTGGCTTGTTCAACATCGAGAAGCTCGGGGACGAGTCAGTCCGCCCCCACTCTCGTTTACTCCCCTCACTCACCACATCAACTCTTCCAGATATTTCACCTTCCTGACGGAGTGCGAAGACCCCAAAGCATGCACGATCCTCCTCCGTGGCCCATCAAAAGATATTCTGAACGAGATCGACCGCAATCTCGCCGATGCCATGTCTGTCGCGCGGAACGTCTTCTTCAATCCCCTACTTGCCCCAGGCGGTGGGGCGACCGAGATGGCCATCAGCGTGGGGTTGCATGTTAAGGCGAGAACCGTTACTGGAGTGGAAGGCTGGCCGTTCAGGGCCGTCGCAGATGCGATGGAGATTATCCCGAGGACTCTGTGTCAGAATGCTGGAGGCAATGCGATCCGCGTGTTGACTGAATTGAGGGTGAGTCGTCATCTTTGTCTGGGCTGGACTTTGGTATTGATTATTGAACGTTTTATGATAGGCGAAACATGCCAACGGAGAGCACTCATGGGGCATTGATGGGAACACTGGGAAGATCGTTGATATGAAGGAATATGGACTTTACGAGTCGGCTAGTGTCAAGGTTCGTTTCTCGGCCCTGCCAAATAGCCACTCATTGATAGCCCTCCCATCTTCGTAGATCCAAATCCTCAAGACCGCAATCGAGGTGAGCCGCCATTTTGAATGGGACCAATCGTGATGATGACCTCTAATCTAGGCTGCTCGCGTCCTGTTGCGAGTGGATGATGTCGTTCAGGCGAAACGACAAGACCGAGAGCAGGGAGGAGGACAGCAAGGTCCTCCCCCAGAGGAGATGGTTGAAGGATGATAGTCATCGGGATCAGGTGGATATTAGAAAGAAGTAACTACATGATTCCGAGATATAATGATATAGTCCGTGGCTGTCGCCGAATATATGAGTATAGCTAGAGGCAGACAAAGAAGGATACAACGCAAGACAGTCACCCCCAGCAATATAATTGTACAACACGCCGAATCGAACCTCTTACATTAGATACCAGGGCAGGGAACGAAGGAAACGATGCCTGCGAAACATTGTTCACAGTTCACTTGCTGCTGCCTGGCTCTGAGTAGTCCTCCACATCGCAGTCAATGGTTTTTTGTACACTGATCTCCAGCTAGATGGTGCAAAAGTGTGATTAATCCAGGTACTTGGAAGGGAGGAGAGAGTGGGCTCGCACCCTAGTTGCGGTTGGGTCCGCACCCTGGGTCTTGTGACGAAAATTTGCTCACTGAGCCCATAGGCATAGGAAATAGGGAGAGGTGATGAGGCTTACCATGTATCGATTGTAGGTGAGACGGCTATTAGGGAAGAGAACCGGCATCTGATGCCGCTCCCCACTTGATGATCCTTGGGATCGGTCTCGAAGAGAATCACGGGTGTTGAGGCTACGAGAAACAAGATCATTTTCCTGCGCTAGGCTGTTGGTCGAGATGACTCACGTTCCAAGGAATGAGTTGGCGTATACTGGTATCAAATTTCAGTCAACTGAACGGAAGAGCGAAGGGTACGGGGTGGGACGTACACTTGCTAATACAAAAGTGGACTCCCAGGAATCCCAAACTATGAGGGATAACCAACCACTGGAAATACGTGAGTACAGGAGCTTGAGAGTGTCGGGGTGGAAACAAACCAAAACTAGAGAGATGATTGTGCAAACACTGTACGACGCCGATGAGATCCAGGTTAATGAATCGGAAACTGAAGAGCGCATACCATGTTACTGTTCCGTGATTGATTGCGTAAAGCATAATGGTGTCGATAATGACATCCATGCTTGTGAGGACGGTGTCAGCGCAGAGTATACAGCGGATGGACATGACTTACTTTGAAAATCCCGTGCGACTGCCGTGCAGATATAATATTAAGGAGAGGGTTACAAGCACATCCATGATCGAGCCCATCACCAGGCCAAAGGTGATAACCCACTGGCGCAAGTCATCCTCAATTACTGTTGCTCAAGATTTCGGAATCAGAAGAAACGCACGGCATACTGGGGGAATTTCAGATGGGAAAAATGCCCCTCGTGAATCCTGAAGGGGATTTCTTCAGTAAATGGAGGGGAAATGATGTTTGGGGAACGCACATGATCGCTGAAGAGCCTGATCGTTCAGCAAGTGAGTTTTATGGATCGATAAATAAGAGGAAGTGTTGCCGCATACCGCAAGCAGAGACTGAAATCGGGAAGCTCAGCAATAAAAGAACATCGAGTCTACGTTGATCCACGCACCAAAGCGAGAAAATGTTAAGACGAACTACGAGAGAAGAGGGACATGAGATTTTTGAAGCGAGCAGAGGGAAGAGGATATCGTACCAAGGGACCACATAACCACCAGTTACGTTTGCTCACTAGGGAAAACATCAGACAGGATAACGCGCGACGATGTAAACTGTCTCACAAATCAAGACCCTCCGGATGAAGAAACTTTCCCAATGATTAGTCTTTCGTCTCTCGAAAGCATGATCAGACAAACCTTTGGACAGTAAGCGTTACGAGGGCCTGTTTAGAATCGAATTAATCAGCACATCGGGGAGAACCTGTGAAGGCCTTACTGTAACTAATACAGTTAGCTGTATCACACGCCGGTAAGTGGGATAACATAAGAAAGGTTGCACAGGGGCTTACGGGGGCAGACCTGCCTCAATCACTATTAGCTCCGCCGTATACCAGAGAATCCGAGAAAGGACTCACAAAGGAATGTGGTCAAGAATGTCGTAATTGCCCCAGCTTCCTATTAGGAAGAACCAGTTGGTGATACACACGAGGACTGAATGTGTCAAGTCCATGATCCTACAGCACGTCCATCATTTGGATACTATGATTCCTGGGGTCAGCACTAACCAGACGACTGCAACCTGAGTGGAGGAGTGAGCCACTTTCTGACTCGAATACGAGGGGGGGTGGAAGTACCGTGAATTGAACTTTTGAATGATCGCCCTTCTTGGATTTGTGGAAATACGAGAAGGCTTGAGCGCATACCATACCAGAGAGACTGGTATGAAGTCAGAACGATAGTCTGGGGCTGACAGGGCGCAGAAACTGACCATAGTGATACTAGTCCTCCAACCAGGAGCGGCCCAAACATTTTCGCGATCTCCGTGGCTTGGGTAGGCGATGCGGTCGACATGTCGGTCGTATTCGAATTAGAGGTGCAGATAGAGGTATAGAGAAAATATGTCTCTCCGTGCCATCGCTATCAGCGTCTAAATAGCTCATGGTCGGAACGAATTGGTCTTGCGATCCCATCCCAAACTCGTGCCAAACCGTTTGACATGATGGAACTGTCGGTTGCCCCACAAAAGGAAGATTGATGATGAAAATCCAGGACACAGCGAGAGATTGCCCCCGAGCAACCATCATATCAGTCCCGTCCGTCCATCCCGGAGCCTGGACAAACATGAAACCTCCAGACGAGCTCTCAATGCGCTGGGTAGTTGGCAGGTCGGGTAGGATCTGGTAGGATGATTTTTTCCAATGCAGATGGCAACGGTTGATGAGGATCGTCCAGCATCCCGGACAGCACCAAAAGGGCAAGGGAGGCGCCACAACCACATGGCCCTCCGAAAACTATTCTCCATGAAATCAGACATTGGCAAATCGCGAAATGAAGCGGGGGCGGTTTGCAATTGATGATTGTAGCTGGATAGACGGAAGATAGTAGGGCGGGTGTCGATCTTGTCAGGCATCTGGAATCGTAGAGCCAAAGTACTGGCAAGCAACAGACGCAGCGTCGAGTGATCAGCGCACATGGCAGGAAACGTGCGATAAGGAAGACGCGAGGCGCTGACAGGTCGGGCGATGCTGAGAATGGTCCTGGGTGAACGGAGGGTAACGGGATGCTTATATGTAGAGAACGAGGCCGGATAAACACTCAAAAACCGAAGCTGATCAGAAAGGGGGTCAGGTCGCAACAGCGTTGAAATGTTCCAAGGCGGCCTTGTTCCACAAAGGAGTGAAGAAGCCCTTACAGTCAAATACCTGGTACTGATGACGCTCATTTCAGCTCTCACGCAAGTTGAAGCTTCTTTTATATTCTCCCCTTGGTAAGTGCTCCCAGCCTGGACGTTGAGGCAACCCCCCCAGGTCCACCAAACCCAGCACGAAGGGCTGTATCATAAGGTTCATCCACTTCATATTCAACCGTTTTCTGCACACTGATCTCCAGCTACACCAAGTGAAACTGTCAACCCCTCGGATACCAGGCGAAAAATAGTAGGACCAGACAGACCTTCGTCGTCCGCAGTTCACCATCGTCCCTAGCCTGTAAAGCATTCATTCGTTCAGCTCTGGTAAGCGGAGCCCGCCTAGCGGACAAGAGGAGACGGGCTGACAGAGACGCGATCGTTCGCATATCTGGCTGGAAACATGACAGGCAGTTGGTGTCCGCGGTTAGACGCGCTCTCAGAGCGTTCACGCAATGTATCACGTGAATTGAGACTACGGGAGAGAACAAGCCGTCAGAGATGAGGGTCGGACGACATCAAACCAAAGCATATAGAACACCTACGTAGCCAAGAATGAAATGGCATAGACTGGTGATTATAACGTGTGGTGAGCATTCGGGGCTGAAGACTTCGAAAGTTCGTACGGAAACTCACGTTTGCTGATGGCGAAATGGATGCCAAGAAATACAAGGTTGTGGGACATCGTAACCCACTGATATTACCAGAACCGGGGCCATGTGGCATTAGCTGAGTTGTGAATTATTGCGACTGGTTCGACAAACTAGACACTTACGCAGATCAACGAGATGATAGTACACATACTACAGGTTCGTTGTTTAGACAGGAGAAAATCGAGTTTAGGATGAAAGGAGGGACCGCACCAAGTCAAGCTTCCGTTGTTGATAGTATACACCATGATTTTGTCGATAACATAATCCATGCTGTGGATAGACTAGACATTCAGCTTTATATTGGGAAGGATATCTGATGACTTACTTTGAATGCCCCGTCCGGCTGTGAACCAAGTAATAACACAAAGAAATGGTAACTAGAACGTCCAGAGCTGAGGCGCTGGAGAGTCCAAATGTGAATACCCACTAGGTATCGAAACGATGAGGTGATCAGTGTTGTTGCGAATGAGACGCAATGTAAGAACGCCAACTTGAGTGAGGACTCAAGTACTCACGGAGCATTCGCTGACAAAGCGGTTATAGCTTCGGACTCGAATCCTAAGACTCAGATTCAGCTTATGGCTAGGATCGGCAGCTGTTAAATACAAACATCAAACCAGTTGACGCTATCGGGAAAAGAGATCAGAGTGAGACAAGGGGCCAACAAGTGGTCAGCATAGACGTACCGGAAGCCGCCACTGAAGTTTACCAGCTCTTCACTGAGCAAGAGGCAGCCCAAAAAAGCGATTGGCGACTTACGAAGGCGTAAAAAGGCCAGAAGGAACTGAATAATCAGACGGTAAGTTCGTGTCAAATGAACACAGTATGGATGAATGTTCACCATGGGTCCGCAGATGAACCAATTGCCGTTGCTTACTGTCAGAATCGTTAACTATTGATCAGAAACAGCCACTTTCGAAACGTTGACGTACGGACGAGAACTCGGCGAATGAAGAAGCTGAAAGAAAAGTGAGCTTTAGACCCTGAGCAGGGAGCGATGGAGTAACCTATGAATTATGAACGTGATCATAGCCTGCAAAACAAGCCGGAAAATGGTCAACCCAATCCCGATGAA
This sequence comes from Jaapia argillacea MUCL 33604, assembly GCA_000697665.1. NCBI lineage: Eukaryota > Fungi > Basidiomycota > Agaricomycetes > Jaapiales > Jaapiaceae > Jaapia > Jaapia argillacea. The sequence goes on along the minus strand of KL197751.1, from coordinate 146,060 downwards.
GGACGATGAAATGTGCGTACCGTGGTTCCAACAGACAACTGGAAGATAATAGCTCGTTAGCGGGTGCCATGTAGATAGAAGGAGAAGCAGGCGAACCGCGATAGGCCTGCACACGCGAATCAGCTAAGTTTGCTGCCCTCGAAGGAAGAAGCACAACAAGATAACCCACAAAGAGATATGGTCGAATATCTGATTATCTCCCCAATGGTTGATAAGATACTGCCAATTCGCACTGCACACAAGAGCTGCATGTGTCAAGTCAAGAAGCCTGACGATATTAAGCCGAGTTTATTCCGAGATACAAGTATTGGACATAGTGGGCGTTGGGACATACCAAACAACAAGCACCTGGGAGGGTAATGGTTAATTGAGCATTACGAGGTAAGAGGATGCAAGCGATGGACGTACGGTGAGTCTGACTCTGGTGTAATCCGACTTGTACCGACGGAAATAGCTGAAGGCTTGCATGTTGACGATTCCCGTGAGACTGTCACCACGAGGGAACATAACAATCAGCTACCTTTCTCACCTATGAATCACAAAAAATAACATACGCAAGAGAGACGAAGCCTCCACAGAGAACGGCGCCCAGTACCACGCCTACATCGCCCATGGCGTCCACTCGTTACTCGCCGAAAAGATCCAAAGTGACAACAAGCAAGCAGAGGGAGAGAGGGAAAGAAGGCGCGGTAAGTCACGGCAGGGCCCACATGTTCTCCTTACCATGATATAGGTAGAACGAGGGCAGAGCGGTACCTATAGTGCTTAACGGCGTGTGTATGAGAACTTGGACGCTGATGAATAGTCGTGTCCTACGAGGTCCATTTCCGGTAAGTCGGAAAATGCTAATCTGCAAGAAGAAGCCTAAAATACTCACGGCAGCCTGGTGCCTGGCACTCGAAGTATCGTGTAGAGCGATATTGATGGCAACACCTGGGAAAGGGGTTGAAGTTTGAGTGGTGATGGTCCAGATTGTTGACATCGGAGGAACTGCCAGCCAAGGCTCCCAAAATACCACCTCGTGTGGCATACAATTAGGCATTGATCCGTTGTCCATCGGCGAAATGTGGGGGGGATAAGATGGAGCGGACGTTCTGAGATGTGTGAAGATGGAGGCAGTGAGAGACGAGAGTGGCGCACCGGGCGGGTTGTCGACACCCGACCGAGCCGTTAGAACCACCAGGTGCTTGTGGAGTCGTAATACCGGCGGAAAGGAAGTCGAAGGTCGAGTCCCATGTGTTCGAGGCCTGGTTAGGGTTTTAGCACATGTCCACTCGTCAACACTCCGAATTGGATGCATCGGAAGGCATACCTGTCGTCGAGCTAATTGAAGTGACTTCCTGCGACTTGGAGGAGCCTATTTTGAGATGGTTGGAGACTGTGGATCGATCGCGAGAAATATAGATTACGCACGTGAATCGGCATCCGAGTATGCAAAGGCTGAAAACGATGGGAAAGCTTGGGAGTCGATGGTCCAGATTGCTGATGTCGGAGCAACTTCTTCGGAAATAACACTCATCTGAGGTACAATCAGACAATCCACTCGGAAAGAGAGAAACGGGGTCGCTGGGCAGAGCTTCTGGCGTGTGTAAAGTGGATGATGAGAGGGGCCAGGGCTAACAAGAGCCAGCAGAGATATTTCGCGGAGCCGGATGAACCACAAAGAGTGGAACTGAGATCGCAATCTCGGGGGAGGTGTGCTAACATGGAGCAATTGCTCAGTAATCGGGGGGAACGACCCGATCGGAGGAGAAATCAACAGGCACTGGGCAATAAAAAAACCGCGAAGAGGCACACAGGCCCCCGAAAGGATGCCGTAGGGCGGACGCATCGGGAACTCAACATAGGGACCCCAAGTTTCTGAAATACGAACGCGTACTTGGAGTGAAGGGACACGAAGACCGAGAGACCTTCGCCGTCGTCGACACAATATCCACGTTCCTCCAAGCCCTATGTCGCCATTAGGTACAAGCTCGCCTGCGCTGGAATCGACACGCCCACCTAACACACCTGGGCAGTCTTCCCCAGTTGATCTAGAGGGCGATGCCCCACAAAGACAAGAAACTCAAATCGCACCTGTGCTGAAAAGCTATTTTCAAAAAAGACACGTAGCCTGTCGGCCTGCAGACTGATCTCTTTCTGAAGAAAGGTGGTTGCCTCCAATACTTTTGAATGATAGACGTTCGTGGTGAAAGAGCGAAATATATTGTCGCGGAGCCTGAATATTTGATCAAATCTTTGGCCGCATGTAGACTCCGCTGACTGTCACTTCCCCTACTGACGACTTCGATTTGGAGTGTCTGCAAACCGTTTGTGATACTGCGACCTCGGCACACCAACGATAGACTTGGGCGAATCTGATCGAACACCATTCTGATGCATGCCATCTGTACTGCTTTGCAGCTTCGAAGGGTCCATTCCTATGGCCTTGACTCCTTGGTCGGATAGGACACTACACCAAGACGAATCCCTCACTATTGGTACCCAAAATGCAAGTCCAACCACATTTCTCTAAGGAATCCCTGGCATCTGCTACCGAAACCGCAGTCGATACCCTCGTTGGCGCAGCCTCCATCTTCCCAAATGACGCATCTGAAACCACCATTCTAAGGCCATCCTCGATATCGGGAGTATCTTCGTCTGGAAGTCTCCAGGTATAACGTTCTCCACGACGTCAACATCAGGACGCGCTGAACTATAGCACGAAGAAACGATAACAGGTCCTGATACGCGTCATTCTGGGATATAGGAGTTGCTCAACGTGTCTTGGTATCCATCCTCTTCACTCCTTGCCATGTTTATTCACAACCAAATCTGTATCCCAGACACCACTTTGCAATGCTCTTGGCACCGACAGCAAATCAACAGACACACGTCGAGATCTCCCGCTTGCTTAAACGATACAAGCTGCAAACCTTTTGCAACAAACGAGCTAACGCCCGATGACTTGCCAAATATACCCTCAGAATCAGTACCGAGCTCGACTTTGAATGTCTCGAGGCTCTCACTCGACTCCCTCACCCCGCTCTACCGAAAATCGCTGGCATTTGGGTTCACGTCCATGAACTATATGTCGAAAAGTTATCCATCTTCGCCGATTTCGTCCAGAAGGTGCCTTCGTTTGGCATGGTTTGTTAGGATTTTGTCCTTATCGTTATGAGGGAATCGACATTTTTGATGGAGGGAATGCAGCGGAGGACGAAGCGCTCGCTAGAGTTTTAGACGTGATGGCACAGAAGGAGTGTCGATCATTGTCTATCGTTGATACCCTTCCGATATGCCAAACTCAACATACCGACTCACCACCACACGAGCACCCACTCACTCGCTCAGACCTCGGCAAGCTCCTCTCACTTCATATCCCCTCAGCCTCCACCACCCTAAGTGAGCTCTGGATCGCCCATCCACTTATGTTCACCCCTCGCTGGCTACCCTACATAACACAAACCATCAACTCCTCCCCCCTCATCTTCCTCGCCGTCACTTCGATATCCCAACCCCCTTTCGTCTCCTTATCCTCCCTCCTCCCTCTCATATCCATTCCCACCCTCGAACATCTCAATATATCTGGCGAAATGCAGCGCGAGGACTTGGATCGGTTTTGGGAGAGACACAAGGGGGTTAGGATGTGTGCTTTGCTGAAAGATGGTGTGGGGGATGTGACTTGGACGTATGATGCCGTGCGTGGAGGGCCGTACAACAGGTGGAATTGAGTTGAGCGCTTTGAGTCGGTGATTGGCATGCACCTTGCCTCGGTTGGCCTCGTGTCCTCTCTCTGCGAGTTGGAGGGATTTCCATCGTTGGTTGCCCTCGGGTTCGTTTGTTACGTCTTTGTATACCACGGTGGAGAAATGGAGCGCCGAACCATCACACCTCTCGCGGCTAGGTCCTCACATGATGATCAAGCCACAATATCTTCGAGAATGATTGGCAGACTGCCAGCTCTCGCCACCCTTTTCGGTTCCGTAAAGTTTTACCACAGCATGACTACAGTCTAGCAATTGTACGTGATCATCCTGGCGATACCTCGAGCTACGACTTATTGGGTTTGCTTTGAACTCGACATAGCCTTGCCCGAAAAATGCTAGTTCGATCCATATGGTACCATTTTATCCACCCGAGTCGTTGCTTGGTCTCTCTGTCCTTACCCCATTACAATGTCCCAAGTCGAGGGGCTGTTTACTCCAGTCCCACCGGAAATCTTTGACGCCATCCTACATGAAATTGACCAGCCTTCAGACGTTCTATCCCTCGCCCTCACCTGCCATTCCCTTTCACAATTCTTAATCCCTAACGTCCTCGAATTCCGCTCGCTTAGTGCGCCTATCTGGCATGCCACTCTGTGGGATCACCTCGCTCGTCATCCCGAACATTCTCGACATCTTCGTGTTTTACGAATCTCTGAGGACGATTTCCGCGTACCTCGATCCTTGGCTGTACCTTCTCCATCGCGAGGGTGTGATCTAGGAGATGACAGTGTTGCGTTTCGCCATATCTTTCAGTCGTTGCGATGGATGAGGTGTCTCAGAACTCTGCAGTGGGATCTTAGTCAGAGTGTTCCACCACCTCCGGAAAAGGAGCTCACTCCCGTTTCGGAGGGGAGGGTATGTGGTCTCCTCACCGACCTGCAAATCATCGACTTGCATGTGGGGCCGTATCATTGTACAGGCTGGATGGCTGAATCGAAGGTGAGAGAGATACCTCTCCATACGCGCAATGTCTAACTTCGCCTGAGTAGCTCTTCCAGTTCGAAAACATCACCAAGTTCCGCTTCGTTACCAAATCGCTAACTATTCCACATAATAGTCCCTTGGAAGACTTCCTCCTCCAATCTCGACATCTCGAGACCCTCGAACTTAGCTTCCTCACAAATCACGCCACCTTTATGGGGAGATCCTTCGATAACTTCCTCTCCTGCGCCCGCTGGCCAAACCTGAAGGACCTCTCGTTAACAGGCGCCACATGCTCTACCACCATCCTCTCAACATTCTTCCGCCGACATCCATCCATCCATTCCCTCCGAGTCCTCGAATGCTACTCCACACCTCTACCTTGGGCCGAAATCGAACCAGGGATGTTTCCTTGCCTCCGGGTATTCGAAGGTGGTGGAGATGCTATCTGCGCCTTGGCAGCTGCGAAAGCGCCTTTGGAACAGCTCGTCAACTTACATGTGGGAGCTGATCGTGCTAGGTTGGGCGAAGCTTTGCAAAGCTTGAGCTCTACTCTGCGCAGGATCAAGCTGGCCCCTCATCGCAGGGGCGTTAGAGATAAAGAGAGGGATACCGCTTCATGGATACATGGTCTTGTACCTAACGGGACAGTCGAGTTAGCGAACGGTAATTGTTGGACTCCTTATGCATAGTTCAGGCTTTGTATCGACCCAGACAAATCCACGAAATCTTATGTGGGCCAAACAAAGTCTGTCAAGGACCGATATCCAACAACATCGTACGAAAGGCGGCACGGATGATGCCATGGACGCGAGAACATGGAAGCTCTAATGATGCAAACGTCACAACACCACATGCTGATGGGACGAGGCAACAGCCCACCGAGGAATAATGAGAAGAATAGCATTACCAAAATTACAAGGATTGTCTTCACGCACGAGAGCATCAGATTGGCGTGAGCGGAATGAGCGAAGTCAGTCAGAGCTTAGACCTGACCTCCAGTGTAATGGGAGCGCCTGGATAACGCCCAAACCAACCTGTGGTTTCACCGAAGGTCGGGCAAACCGCGACGATCGCCTCCCACAACATCTTCTCGACTCATCCCGGAGAGAAGACGGTTCCAGCTGGAATGAACGGAGACACAGGAATTTCGAAACGCACCAAAATACGCTTGGTAGCTTCCACCCCGTTTCGAATCCTGGGTTGGCTGGTTTCTTCAACCAAGCAATCAGACCGGGTGGATTAGAGAATCAGGGAGTCGACTTAGGGCCTTGAGAGGACGGCCATCTTCTCGGAATTAGTCGTCATCGTAGGTTTTGATGAGTTCGTGTATTGACAAACAACGTCAATGCAGCATATACGCTTGAAGTCGTGTCCTACTTATTCGCATGCTCCTGAATTCGACTCTGATGATAACGCTCCCTACCAGCTTGTCGGCCTCAGCTTACTCGGCTTTTGGGGACTCTCAAGAGCATCATGGGGAAAATAGCAAGATGGCAAGGAGGATGCGAACTTGAAGGTCAAGGTCACAATATTAATGCCTGGGAGTCCCTTGGTCACAGTCATTCTTCATGTAGGCGGGATTAGCTTTACATAAGGACTAAACTTGAACTTGAACTTCGTGGTTGAGTGATTCCATCCCTCACATTTACCGTATCTCAGGCCTGAGGTAATAACCCCCTGACAACCCTCCACCGCTGTGACAATAATCGTTTCCAGGACAGATCGGTCCGAGTCGGTGAGCGGGTACTGTTACTCTCGTTTCGCGGCACTCATGGAAATTTGGCGCTATCGTGGCATTTATCAAGACATTTGTCCGTTGCCGTGCTTGACGCGGAAAAGTGATGCTTCGCCGCCCAAGATCCAGGACGCCAGAGGAGGGTAACGTGGGGTTGTCCTTTCCTTCCTCTGCTGGTGAGTGCTCGTCCGGCTTCTCAAGTCCTCCCAAAATGACCATCTGATATATCTCGTACTAATAGCCACTAGAAAACGCGCCTCCTCGTCCATTCACGAATCGGAGCCTAAGCGACCCCTGATACGCCGCCCACGGTCCATGACGCCTGAGGAAGAGGATGAGGGCCCACCCTCTGAAACCAGTGATGTCGAGGTTTGTGAAGGTCAATCAAATAAAGGTGGTGAAAAGGATTCCGGATCCGAAGGATCCAAAACCGAGGGTCAAGATGATCCAGTCATTTACATAACCTGGCTTGACGCCCTCAGCGACACGATCCTCCACAACACTGGCGAACAAGCCCACCTCCTCCTGAAATCCGACTTGCTCCAAGGCCACAAATTACTCCTGAAACACGAGGAGCGGTGCAACGAGGACCCCGATTATGAACCCGAGGACCACTGGTCGCATGATCTGGATGTCGATAGGATTCGAGTCGAAACCGGTACCGAGCTGGTGATCACGGACGACGTGAAGGCTATGGCAAGGATCTTCGATGAAGCACGAAAGGCTGCCGTCACTGAGTCCAACGGGAACGGAGGTGGGAAGGTCGGTAAAAATCAGGTTGAGGAGCCCAATTGGTGGGAGGTGACTGTTTGGAGAAACGAGCCGCATGACCAAGCTCGTCTTGCCATCGATACGACCACCAAGTGGGGTCCTTCTTGCCGGTACTGGATCACAGATCTCCGTGTCGCGGATGAAGAGGGTGCAGCTGCGATAGAGGCTCTGTCCCTGTACTTGATGGAACGTTGATCATTTCATGGTAACCCTTCTGCGCCTCCAACGGGCTGTTGGGTTCCTAGAATGTATTCCTCGTAATGCAACGTCCCTAATTTGAAGGCTTTGGATCCTTACTGGTCGGGTCCACGTAACATGCGGAAAGTCCCTGCAAGCCGGTTGGCATTGACCCCAGCGCGGGCGAAATTTCATTCGTGCTCATTAGAATTCATTTGCTGCAGAGTGGCAGCGATCGTGATACCCCCGTTCTGTCGCAACACAACGATAAGATAAACATCCGGGGCGTCCCATCCCACCCGCGGGATGACCAATAATCCCGTCGACACAACAATCACGGTGCGTCGGGCACCGCAAGACATCTCATCAACGGTGCGTCCGGTACTCATGGGGAGGTGAAGGCGGTCGATATGGGGACTGGACGTGCTTCTCCAAGCCTCCAAAGAGCCCGACAGCTGTACATTGCTTCGCATCCCAGAGAGTCCCATTGAAATGAGCTTCGGACATCTTCTCTCGAAGATTACGGAAGTCGCAATCATTTATCTCGTGGTAAGGGGAGAATGCTGGGGGAAGGAGGACGATGACGAGTTGGATATGATCCGGGACGGATGGTGTTAACTCGGCAATGACAGTCGACTCTGTCCCGTGTGCGAGGATAAGCACAAGATAACATAGTGGGGAGCCGGGTTGATTTATGAACGCGATAAGCTGAGGCTTTGTATCCTCCTCCCATAAGATGGGATACGGCATCATTACAAATGTAGCGACATGCGCCAATGAAGGGCACAGTTTGGCCGAAAAGTGCGAAAATTCGTGGGGGCCGTCTGCGATGAGGTGGGCGAGGTTGGAATTGATGAGGTTATATGATGGTGGGGTGTGATGTCCGTCAAGGAGAAGCGAGTGAATCTTTATAAATGAATAACCATAGTCGACGTAGTTATCGTCGTTGCGTAGGATATGGAGGTCCCGAAGGTTGGGAGCGACAGCTCGTAGGATGGTGACGAGACTTTTACTTCCCTCACGCGGAGATGAACCGTCACCGCCCATATCAACGATTATTGACTTCACCAGTCCTGCCAGCCGTTTGTTTCGTTTCACAGCGAGAGCCAGGCTTTTGTGACGCATGAACCAAGTGATCTTTTCCAGAATCAATCAAATCAAGCAGATGAAATGGTCGAATGCTCAGAGCTTACCCTGATCGTCGGATAGAGGCACTTGACAGCCCGCTCGTACATGAATCGCGCGACACGAGCTAGAATAACTGTCATCCCACGGGTTTCCATCGCAAAACAAAGAATTCTCTCAACAAGCTCCATAGGCAGGTGAGGAAAGGATGGAAGGTTGTCCAAATTCTCTATCAAAATGAGCAGTAGTCAGCCACCATATGCTATACTTACTTAGGAGATGGGCATCGAACTTTGAACTGGTAAACGTGTCTCTTTGCCTCCTCGCTTCCTCTTCCCTCCCCTTTTTTGACCTTTAGAGGAGCGTCCAGATTTCCGTTCTGACTTCGCCCCATTCATGCCGACAAAAGATGCAGCGAAAGCAACCAATTGCGATGTCGAAGCAAGGTCAAAGGCTCGTCAGTCGTCTGCCAGTGCGGAACTTCAAAAAACACGTGGTGTCACAAATCACAAGATGTGGGTCACACCATCAACTTCACATGGTACCTGGCCTCCTCTTCAAGGCACTTATGGACCGCCAGAGTGATCAGTAATTTATTATGCATGGGGCTTACGCCACGAAAGATCCCATAGAAGTGCGAGCAACGGCCTCGCTTCGAGTCAGTGGCACGCGTGATGCAGGTGAATCAACCCTCTCCTCACCCCCGCCTTTAGCAAACATAGGTGAACAGCAGCGGACACACACCGACGTTTCCCTGCTATCGGAAGAAAAGATTGCAGCGCCCCCGGAGGTGGAACATCCCCCCAGACCCCCAAAGATCAATTCCGTGGTTCAAGAGTCCTTTCCATCCCAGAGGCATCCAGAATGGTGGGCGTGATACAGACGTTTACGAATATCACCCAGGTTGACACGGTTCACAGTAGAGTAAAGAGAAAAAGGTTTTGGAAGGGATGGTGTAACGACCTCAATGTGATCTGCAGAGAGATCCACGATGACATTTAGCGCCCGACGAAGACGACTAGAGATACCAAGTCGATGACAAAAAAATCTACCAACTTGAGCCACAACTGCAGCCATACCCAGGATCTCTATTGCGATCCAGATGGTCTGCTCCGTCAGTTCGAAAGAATGCTGGGAAGCTTTCTGCGCTACGAGACAACAAAAGGCATAGCGAAGGACTCAAAAATCACTGAAAAATAGTCACTTTGGTGTGAATCGGAGGAAACATGCCTGATCTTAAAGGACTGCTTGGTACTTCTGCTTCGATCGCTCCCCCGCCCCCCTTTTTATTCACCGATGGGATGACTTGCGGGGCAATTTTCGCTCCGTTTGTGCCACTGCGTCCAAAGTAGTACATGCCTGGCGTCAACAGTGGCAGTCGCATAGTTGGGGTGGAAGAGGACATTCAATGAGAGACATCAAACTCCACCCACTAGCCTCGTGTTCCATACCCGGCGACCATAATTTGAGCGGGAACTATAGTTTATCGACTTGATGAACGGCTTTGACCGCAAACTCCAACGGAGACCAGAACGCATTCAGCGAAAGAGACATCTAACTTCACCCACTAGCCTCGTTTTGCATACCCAGTGACCACAATCTGAGCGGGAACTATAGTTTATCGGCTTGATGAACGGCTTTGACCGCGACTCCAACGGAGAGGATCTTGTGGTCAGCTCAGCACCATGAACAGACCATTCGCCACTGATGACCAGACAAAAGTGCGGCTCCGAGCGGTAAGCGGTTAACACGCGATAAGAGTCAATCAGAGACTCGCGTCAACTGGAGGCCGATATATATGCGATTTACATCAGGGGCCGCTTCTCGAACGATCAAGACGTTGCACGGGAGAGGCGCCGAATCACATTCGTATCACTGTGCGAGAATGTATGTGAACACATGGTAAGGGTGTGCAGAAGTTACGATACCCTCTCGTTGCCTGGGCACGTTAGACCATGGCGCATGGATCCCGCAGCGAGCTGAGAGTCGAATTAGTCAAGCAAGGCATCAGGAGATGTGAGGTGTGCTCAAACCGCTCAAAAGTGCCTGCGGTATCGATAGACTTCGATTAATTTGATTCCTCAGTTCAGAGTGGACGAGATGGATATCGCAACGCCACTCACCAAGTTGTTGTGCAGGTGGGTGAACACGAGGCCCAGACGAAGCTCTGGGAATCAATAGCCAATGATCATGTGTTACGACAGTAGACCGGAAAGCACCAGTTGAATATCAAGGGGTGCCAGAGCCAAAGAAGCCGCCTATCAGGATGTGCGCACAAATCGCGCATATGAAGTCTGTATCATACTTCGTGTCGTTGCTGTTACGGTAGGAAAAACAGCCTCTTTCCACGAGTGGAGACAACGCGGCAGATGTCTGAGTAACGAACCTAGCTCAATCTCGGATACAGTGGCCCAGTACAGCGAGTAGTATCGCGAGTGACGACAGGGCTCCTGGGTATAAATATGGGTGAGAGACAGCCAGTGAATACCAGCAAACGACAAAGACCTACTCTCCACACAAGAACTCTCTCGTAAACTTCACCAGTGAGCCAAGTCGTCTCCTCTGGCTAGTTCACTACTCACCTTGATGTCCAGACTTTCTTCATCAAATAAATAACAATGGCCGGCGCCTGCGGAGTACAATCGTGTGGCTGTGGTGCATCGTGAGTAACATTTTCGGTTCGCAAAAAATGGCTAGTCTCACCGCTCCGCATCAATAGCTGCCAGTGCAAGCCAGAGGAGTGCAAGTGCTAAATACGTCTCGATACATGCTGTTGTAAGATGTCCTCGATAGGCGTGCGATTGTTTCTAGGCATTGCGGTGTTTCCTTATGCGAAGGAGAACATCAGTGCGTTGGGCGAGGTGTATGGATAACTTCTGAGAAAATCAATCGAGCCAGTCCTGTGTCGCCGTGGCGGAACTCCTACGTTAACGATGAACGCGCTAAGCGAGGATGTGGATCTGGAAACGTTGAAGGTGTTCAGTCTTCAAGGAAAACCATTGGGTGCCGATGCATGCGATGAGATATAGATTCAGAGAAGCCCCCCATTCTCGTGAAAGCTGAATGGGTATTGGGCGCAACTGGTTTATTTGATGTTGGTCGAAACCGCCAATTGAATCAACATGCAGCTTTCATCATGCTTGTCTTCCTGCGCTTCCGTAGTGCAGGGTCGAGGACAATGACATCGCACGGATTCCAAGACGGCAAAGTCCTTTGCCGTCAGTACATCCACCTGGTAACTCGAATCAGATCGGGAGTATTCGAGATGACCAAAACTAGTATCTCACCTCGTCGTCATGCAAACACTAACGGTACATTCGACTGGACGATGTCCATGGTATCCAACTGGGAGGAGACGTCCATTTCTTGAGAAAATTTGAAACTTCCGCAGTAGAATGCGAGGGCAACGACGTCTGGCAATTTGCTAACGAAGTCCAAGAGCGCAAGGAATTTCGACTGTATAGTCATAGATCTCTGGCTGAATCTCCATGGGTATACAACCTTGGAAACGTGGCCTTGAGCGGTCCTCCCAGGATTTGAAAAGACCTGATAAAGCATAGACCAGCGTGAAACGGCTCAGCCGAAATTTTCACCATAATTGGAGTTTGTGGGTGAGGGGGCACGTTAAAACATCAGGTCTTCGAGGAGGTTTCTTCTATTCTCTCGAACGAAGTCAAAGAGGACGCAACCGACTTGATGCTTGCCGTCACTTGGGTCAGGTCTTTCCACCACGCCAAGCATCAGGTTTGATAGACATCTTTGCTCTTCCATCTCGACACACAAGTCGCAGAGTATCACAAGGAAAGGCGTCCAAGATCTACTGAGAGAATCGATCGAACCAGCCCACAATTCCTCGAGCGCTCTCCTCTTTCGCCCAGCCTATAAATTGATATAACCAATGAGTAACAATATCGGGGGAGAAAAGAAGAATAGTGAATAGGGAGGGAAAAGTGAAGAAAGTGAACGTGGAAGTCGGCAGACATAACTTACGTTGATTCTCGATATTTGGATCCCCTCTGATAGCAAACCCATGACTGACGCCGGAGAAGACTTGGAAATGGTAGGTCGCCTTCTTCTCAACGAGGATATCTTCGGCGATACGGCGTGAGGGTGTGGGGAAAGTGAAGTCGTCCTCTGTCATGGTCAGCGAGTTGACGGCGAGCGTTAGATGTCAGTGATAAGGAAGGGGGGAAATGTGACAGCGTAGCTGGACTAACCGGCGCAAGAGAGGAGGAGAGGTTCTGTAGATCAAGGAAAGAGGTTAATGCGGGAGAACTAATGGCAAGGGAGTAAATGTGCTCACGTTTGATATTGCGGAAATGATCTTCGTTTAGGAATGCAGGGTGCGCAAGGGCAGCTGTAACGGCATCGGGGTGAATAGAACTCGTGAAAAGTTAATGTGACTAGGGCTTACCAGCGACGACCTCGTCCGACGCGGCCAACTTCAGAGTATGTGGCGCACCAAAACAATATCCTACCAGACGATCATTCGAAACGTGTTTACGGGATAAGAGTGGCATTCCATACCAACGACAGAATACTTCGTGTCAGTACCTGCGCCGTGACGACAAAGGTTAATACGGGCCAATTGAATTGATCACAGCACAATCACCATATTTCTCCTTAGCAGCTTTCAACCAGGAAGGTAGAATCTCCGTGGTCTTATCCTTGGCAGCATTCATCCAACCGTCCTGGTCAAAGTTTGGAGTTTCACGAGCGAGGTGAACCGGGTTTCCGAAGAAGTAATCAGGACCCAAGACGATGAATCCTATCACCAGCATCAACAAGCCGACCAAAACAGCGCGATTGACGCAAAAGACAGAGCACATACCGAGGGAAGCGAAGTAATCCTGAATCAACTGGTTGTTCAAGAACAACGGCCCATATACATCCGCGAAGAACAAAATGACCCTCTTCACTCCCTGCGCGCCACTCTTGGGCTCAGAAACGTATGTCTCCATCCCACCGAGGGAGATCGTAGATCCGGATGGTGTACCAGAATGCTTGACACCCCTGACACAACATTCCGCGGGGGGTGAGGCTAACACTTTGTTGGTCGACATGATGGTTGAATAGCACCACCCTTATCGATGTCAGGAGCGAAATTTATATTTGAGGCGCGAACTACATCGTGTGAGTGGGAATGTATGGAAGGAGGGCCGATGCCAGGTTGTTCACGACGGCAAGAGACGGTGACAGTAGGTGACAGTTGAAGATGCGATGGAGTTGTTTATGGAGGAGGTCAAGTGAGCGGAGGCTCAACCGGACGCCGGTGCGGTGCGGTGATTCATTGCAGAGATGTCGAGATCTCAATGCTCTCCACTACTTCAACTTGAACTTTTCGAGTTTCTGCTGTAATATCTGAAGCTCATGACCGCAACCTTGACGATATTTGGCGTCTATGCCTACTTCATTATATTCCTTGGATCGAGCTGACCACACCGCAGTTTTCAGGTTTTGTATCCTCGGATGAGACGCGGTGTATGCTAGTGGAAGGAACATCGACTCCGTCATGGCGTCCCATTGATGCTTCAAGGTTACCCCCTTTATATGCGACATCGTCCCAAGGTACGTGTTGGCCGCATATTACAAGATGCACACCAACCTGATAGTCGGCGTAGGATACCATACTCCCTTCATCGGGAAGCCTGCGCTGATGGGTTGCATGTTCGTCAAGCCCTTTCCTCCGGCACCGATTTTTGCTCCATCTGGCCTCTCTCACAGCTCATTTCAGGGCGGTGGGCATCCGTGACGGTGGTATCAGAACACATGACGATTCAAAACATTCGTTCCTAATGTCGATGGACCCGGTGCCTCCTTCCACACTTCACCCTTTCTCGCATATAGCAGCTCGCTGGCAATTGTTTGAGCTCTGCGACCGGTGAGAGATGAAGTCCACAAGATTCGGGGAATAGTCAAAACCGACGGCAGTCCCTGTTGTATCTATACAATTGGAGCCAGGCGTAACAAAATGCTTGTCTGATGATACACTACTTTGAGAATCTATCGAACCAACCCACAATCCCTTTCGCACTCTCTTCCTTGGCCCACCCTATGAAAAAAGAGCGATCAATCAGTCAGCAAAACCAGTAACACCCCAAGTGAACGAGCCCAGGAAACTATGATGTCAACGAGATTCAACGAAACTCACGTTCGTGTTCAACCTCGGGATCCCCTCGAACGGCAAACCCGTGGCCAACACCCGAGTAGACCTCAAGTTGGTACGTTGCCTTCTTTCCAAAAAGAATATCTTCGGCGATTCTGCGGGAGGGAGTTGGGAATAAAAAGTCATCCTCTGCCAAGTTTGGATCGTTAAGTGTCCGTAATGAAGTGGAAGATGGGCGCGTGCGAGGGGAACTGACCAGCACAAGAGAGAAAGACAGGTTCTGCAGATTGGAAGGAGGTAAGTCGGCCAGGGGAACAAGGGAGGAGGCCATCGATAAATGCTCACTTTTAATGCCGCGGAAGTCGTCTTCGGTGAGGAAGGCTGGGTGGGCGATGGCGGCTGGTTTCGCGGTAGTAGTTAATATATGTCGTGTACAAGTCAGATAATTGAGGCTTACCAGCGACGATTTCGTCCGAGGAGGCCAACTTCAGCGTGTGGGGTGCGCCGAAGCAATAACCTAACCGACTCTCAGATGTAAGTTCGACGCTCCAGAAGGCACAAATTCAGCCACCTACCAACTGCGAAATACTTGACGTCCGTACCTATTCCGGAATACCAAAAATTAGCTTGAACAAGCTGTCGACGTGGAAAGAGCATCACCGTATTTCTCCTTGACAGCTTTATACCAAGCTGGCAGGACCTCCGTTGCCTTATCCAGGGCGGTTTTCATCCCCTGGTCGAAGTCAAATGCTGGATCATCTAGACGAAGACCAGGTGGGTTTCCAAAGAAGTAATCTGGCCCCAAAACGATGTAACCTAT
This sequence comes from Jaapia argillacea MUCL 33604, assembly GCA_000697665.1. Classification (NCBI taxonomy): domain Eukaryota; kingdom Fungi; phylum Basidiomycota; class Agaricomycetes; order Jaapiales; family Jaapiaceae; genus Jaapia; species Jaapia argillacea. Next base: position 130,653 of record KL197751.1, on the reverse strand, counting down.
GCCCAGCGTCAGTACCAAGCGCAAATAACAGGCATAGGTGACTACTATATCACGCACCACGAGCGGCAAAGTAATCTTGGATCAACTTGCTGTTCAAGAATAGAGACCCCCATATATCCGATAGATATAGAATCACCCGCTTAACTCCCTCTACACCATTCTTGGGCTCAGAAACATACGTTTCCATTCCGCCCAGGGGGATTGTGTATCCTTGGGGCGTACCGGAGTGCTTTACACCAGTGACGCAGCAGTTCGCGGGGGGTGAGGCGAGGACTTTGTTGGTGGACATGATGAAAAGTGGCTTGATGATCGAAAGGCGGTCATTGGAGTTATTTTATACCTGGGATTGTAGCGGCCATCGTGTGATCAAGGGCGTACGGCAGACAAAGCATGGCCGGTATTGCTCGATCATCCTACGGGCAGAGTCGGCGATGTGTAGCGGTCCCTTGACGTCTAGGTGAGGATATGTGGGCGGTGAGTAGGTCAAGTGAGCGACTTGAATGAAGACTATCGGATTTCGAAGTGATCGCAGTGACGTCGAGATCGCGACGTCGTCGTTCATCAATACAAGTGACTTCAAGTTGAGTACCCGTTGCAATTGATCCAAACTATGTCGAACTCTGAAGACCTGTGGTCCTGCCCCCGTACCACTGGCACCGGCACTGGGAGTGATGTTAAGTCTCGGCATCGTCAATGCCCGAGACAGAGGCTTGTGCGGGTTCGGGCTCGGGTTCGGGCTCAACTTGGAGCTGCCGCTTCAAGTTCTCTGCAGGAAATAGTGAGCGTCGAGAAGGCTGATAAATCTGTTCGATGGCCCAGGTTCTGCTGTGGTCCAACAGAACAAGCAAGTGATGGGACCAGAGAAGCTGAGCACAAGCACATCAAATCCAAATACAGATATTCGTTGGAGTAACATATATTCAGGCCAAGTTCGGGGTGTAAGCGGGAGGTGCCAGCACAACAACAAATTGAACAATGCGTCGTCATTTGCGTTTGGGCATTAGAACGTAGAAAACACATCGTAATCCGAACATATCAACCACATAGACAGATTGAAATAGTAACCGTCAGCGTTCAGGTCCTAGAAATTGCCCCAGTGCCTCAATGGCATCATAACCTTCCTCATCCGCAACCTGGAATCCTGTGATCCAGTATGGGAGAGAAGGAAAGAATCTCGAGAAAGAATCGAATTGAAGGCAGGGCAAGTCCTTGGGCGGCTCTGATCTCCAAACAGTCACTTCCCACCAAAGCGGCTCCTCCACCTCACTTTTACCCTTTCCTTTCGTCAAAGCTTTGATGGCACCCTCCCGCGCTTTGTCAAACATCCGAGCCAGCTCCTTCCCACCCTCCGTGTTTGAGAGTGTCGGACACGGGTCAACCGTGATCGAATGCACATTCATACCCTCCGACCAATCGTAGTAGGGATCATCATCTGCATCATCCGCGTCCTGAAGTAACTGGTGGCCCTTGAGGAGGCCTGGCTTGTCGTGAAGGAGGAGTTGATCGCCAGTACCGTGGAGGAGATCGTGAAGACCACCCGCCCATGTGAGATAGACGCAGGGGTCTGGAAGAATATCTTCAGACGCTGAATCGGATCCCGAATTACTTTCACTGTCCTGGTCGGAGTCGCCGTCATGAGATATGGCGTCGTCATCTTCAACGTTCGCCTCGTCATCGACTTCGTCTGGAGTCTTGGACCGGGGACGGCGTATTAGCATGGACCTTTTTGGTTGGGGCGAGTCAACAGATGACGCAGCGCGTTTTCTGGTGGCGAGGGTCGCGGAGTTATCGCAAATGAGTATGTTGAAAAGTTGAAGAATTCATGTGTACTCACCAGCTGGAAGTGCCAATCCCTCATCGGCGTGTCGAAGCCCATTGTCCGCGTTTGGCGGCATGGACGCTTGACCTCGCGTCATCCTCCCTTCAGAACAGTCGCTAGCTCCTCAGGTTCTGAAATTTTTTCAGCACGAACTGGTGGTCCAAGATTCACGACCTGCACACTCACAGGTACGCAAATACTGTATCTACTTCCGGTAGGTCCTCTGAGATGATAACGCAAGTCTGAGAGAGATGGTCGAAAGAACTTTCACTGCCTGGAGCACGATGGTGGGACGCTGAGGCTCCAGCATGTTCAAGAGTCAAGACGTCAAGGGAGTCCGTGTTCAAACGTTCAAGGTAGCGACTGACGTATGTGAATCAGTCCTCGATTTTGACATTGCTCTGATGTCGATATGCCAATGTTTTGGTTATGTTCGACTTCCGAGTCAATTTCACCAGTGACGAGTTCTTGTTTCACCTGCATGAACGCGAACGAACAACCCAAAACTCTACGCGATTCTGTCGAAGATCCGTCGAGTACAAAAAGTCCCCGCAGAGATGGCGAATAGCAGAGCAAATTTTCAGGATATTTCTGCAACACAGCTTGTTCAGCTTCACACTGCTTGACTCATTCCCCAATTGTTGACCCTTGTCGTCTCCAACTTCTCTCACATCTGAATCATACGAAAGACTTACATTTTATTGCAATATGGACCCCGGAGGAGAATGCTCAGATTCTATCATCTCGAGCGATGCCAGCACTCTTGTGGATTCAGCTTCTTTCGTCTCCATGGATGGATCCAACGCTGTCACTCTGCGATCACTCTCGGTCGAGCCGACGCATTCATCTTCTCAAGGTAAGCCTAGGATTTTCACTTTAGAACCACCGGTCTGATTACCTTGTCAAAGAAACCATCACCGACTTCAAATCCAAGAGACGCGAGGGAAAGCCAGGAGCCGGAAAGCGAGTTCTGGTAAATTCGATGTCTACTTTCCTCGAGAACACACCTTCTGAGATGTTGTGGAACCTACCAGTCATTTTTTGGTGGAGGAAAGGGGGATAACCCTGGTAATCACTCCGGATCGAAAGGTATGCTACAGATGTTCACCACGAGACTGAATGTCACTGACTGCAGCCTCTCTAGCTTCCGGAAGCGACACATCTCTCAGACTTTTTCCATGGTCGAGTCAATCGTTGACTGACGACCTTCTATACTCCCAATCTTCCGAGCTACCGAAGGACGTCCGTTCCCGGATCGTCTCCAAGCTCCCTCCTATCGTTCTCCTCTCCTGTCTTCATAACTCTCACCCTCTCCGCGACGCTGCACTATCTCTCCTCATACATCGATTCAGCTTTCGTCGCTATCCTGGCCAAACCCTCGACTTGAACGACCTCGCTTACCCCCGTACATGCCTCGAAGTATCATCTCCTCTAAATTTCTCCGGCATCGAAGTCCTAAGTCGAACCTCGCATTTTCCACTCATCGGTGGCATAAACGCTACATTTTACCGAGAAAATGCTCTCAAATTGAGAGATCTATCTCGATTCGTTGCGAAATTGACCGTCGTCAACGAAGTCGGAATATACTTTTACAGCAACCCCTTCCATGTGTTCCCGCCGGAATGGTCTGGTACGATAACCTCCGAGTGCCTCTTGGATTTCCTCGATGCATTGCATGGAGAGCAGTGCACCCGCTTCTGGTCTGCACAACCAGCCCAGAATTTCATTAGCTTTTTTTCGATAACTCCCACTTCTTCATCGAGGATCTGCCGAGCCCGCCCCCTCCATACACTGGAGGATGTCTCCATAAGCGCCTCTATCTACCTCCTCCCCCCTATCCAGGATTGGTCGATCCGGACCATGAACCTGTCCCCCATCACATCCCTTTTCCTACACTGTGCAGACCTTCCACCATCTGCATGGACCTCGGTCCTTTCCCAGGTCACAATCAGGTCCCTCAAGGCTTTATCGATCCAGGGTACTGTTCCGTACCTAGATTTGATCGATTTCCTGAATCGACATAGCAACATCACGATCCTGTATCTCAACCATTGCAATCCCGATCACCCCTCCGTTCATGATGGCGAACCACATCTTTTGGATGGACCAGTACTTCCCGATGGGTTCTTACCAAATCTGATCTACCTCACAGGACCACCAGAATGCCATCTCCACTTCCTCAAGAACCGGAAACCTTCCACTTTCCCCCATCTCGCCACCTTTTGTATCTTCCCGACGGATACTTCGGCTCCTCGCCGATGTCAAGGCTATCCCTTTCTCACCAATCTTTCCCCACATGTATTAGGATACACCTCGCTGGCGAATGATGCTCTGGAGCATATTCAATCACTACCATACGACTGTAGTGTCACTATCGTGGTGGGGTGTAAGGAGTGCGTAGATTGGTTACTGAGGCAGAGGAGAGGTGGTGAGGTAGAGATTGGATTAGGTGATGACGCTGTCAAGGGAGGAGTGACCGGAATCCTTCTAGCTCTCCGGGGTGACGCTTGGCTTTCGGAAGGGGATATGGTACGCTCGCCGCATATCGTCATCTTTTACCTATTTGACTCATTTGACGTCCGCTTTTCTCTATTCTCATAGATGACCCTCTTACCAGCCTGGCTTTCAACCTTCCCGTCTCTTTCTAGATTCAGCTTTGAAAGTTTGGGACCTTCAGTGGATTTTGAGGACAGGCTGTTGGAGGCCATCCTTGAAGCTTGTCCTAACATCCCATTCTTACAGAATTCGCATACGCAGAAGAGTGTGACCCGTATGACTGGGAAGTGATCTCTTCACTGTCTGTTGGTTGCCGATGATGGTTTCGACATATTCTGTATCTATGATGGCTTGGGTAAAAATTGGAGACCTCGCCGTCGCCCTTATGATGTCTCCTCGTGGCTTCTCCCATCCGAAGACACAAAGAAGTGAACAGTGGGGGTGTCTTGGCCTCCTCAGGGTACATCAGGCTAAGGCCCGTAGATGGCACTCCAGCCATCGAAAGGGATACAGAAATACTCCTTATCATGCTCATCCCAAGCCCTCCTCCTCTCTTCCTTCATCTCCTTCGCCCACCTCTCAACTTCCTCCTCCTCCATCAACCCCTCACCACCGAAGTCAAGCGCCGCACCACCAAACTTCACAGCGCCCACAATCTTCTCAACGACCTCAATCGGAACTCTCTCATCCAAAACTTCACCAACAACTCTCCTAACCCATTCCTTTCTCTGAACAGGTATTCTGGAAGTACTAACCACTTCTCCACTATCTCTCAGTTCGGGATCGACTAACCATAGTTCCAGTATCGTCAAGCGACCTTGGCGTCCTGGGGTGGCTAGTTCGAAGGGTTCGAAACGATGTTGATAGATGTTTGGGAAGGTGAGGGCGAAACCTGGTGTGGAGAGGGGGACGGAACCGAGGTGTTGATGACAGGGTGTTGATTGTGAGAGGCCGTAGGTTCGGAGAGAGGCTGAGATATCGCCTGCTTGGAGGGACTGTGGGTAGACAGTTGCCATGCGGAACGATATGTTTGGTGTCGTAATGTTCTCCTGATCAAACGAAGGATGTGAAGATAAAGTTAAGATCTGAGAACGAAAGGAGAAGAGAGGTGTCCTTACACATGCACAAATGTATACACCGCACGAAACTATTCGTTCGTTACGCAGACCTGCTACATGCCACGGTGTACCCATGTATTTGGGATGTTCAGAATCCTACACCCCAACCCGAAAACGCAGAATGAAAACGCGATCCATAATGCTAGGGATAAAAAGAGACACTCACCAAAATGACTTCACTCAAACTAACAACGACTTGCACGACCTTCTCCCCCTCCATCAAATCAATCTTCCATCTCCTTTCTTCTAGCCCACCGCGATACCTACCCTCCGGCAAATCAGGCAAGCAAACAGGTCTCTCCATCTCCCACGTTCTCAGCCTCTTTCTATACTCCTCCCATCCTTGCTCATCATCCGAAGGCGAGTCTTCAGGCGAAGAAGGCTCGCTCCATTCAGTATATCTCGGTGAGCCGGGGATACGATGTGGGAGGGGGTTGAGGCGGTGTAGAGATGTCAGGGTTGCTGAGAAGAGAGGGAGGAAGGAATGAAGAGTTGTGGTGATGTGTTGGGTTAGTGTTTGTGTTTGGTGTGAGGATGGAAGGCTGGGGTAGAGGTCGTTGATATAGCTGAGTGGGGTGACTTCACCGGCTTTGATGGAGAAATCGGTAGGAATGAGTGCGTATTTGTGGGAGCCTTTGAATGAGATGCCGTAGGCTTCACCAGCTGGTTCGGGGTCGAGGACGTTGCGGTGGTTGGAGTAAGGAGGAGGGTGCGGTTGATAGGGGGGGTAGAGGAGGGGGTTGGTGGAGAGTGTCTTGTTGTAGATCAGTGGCGGTTTGTGTGGGTCTATCAAATAGTGAAATGGAGGATCATGACAGGTCGTGAATGGTTTAGGATCACTGGCTGAAGTCGTTGGGTTGGACGTCGAATGAATTTGAGGGGACGGGGAAACCGAACTGGAAGATCGAGTAACGACCCGGTCGCGAAGAAGGGAGATTTGGTGGTTAAAATCTTCTAATGTGCTGTCATTCAGAGGTTCCGTGGATTGCCATATACGATCAAAGCAAGAGGCCTGGCTGGGATAGGATACATCGACTGAATATGAGTTGAGAAGTAACACGTTGAATTGGAAAGGAGCTACATGCCATCTTCCAGTTTCGTTCGTTAGGGAAGCGTATCCTGACAACTCGTCCAGGACATAGTCGACCTAATATAACTTTCGGTGAGGTTTCGGTCCGACCTCTAACACGATAGGTAGATACACACCTGTCTTTCAGATAATTTGACAGGAAACTCCTTCGACCCGACTGATACGATCCACTTCCCGCCTAAGCTTTCCTCCTTCCACTGTTGCCTGCTTTCCGGGTCACGGTATTCACTCCGCCACCCTGAACAAGAGCGTATGTCGGCAGACATTCTACACATGGCTAATTCTACTAACTTCCGAGGTGTCAGATAGCCAAATGATCAACGTGTAAACAAGGAACTGAGGGCGGAGGACATACCGTTCGAGGGAATTCTCCAACCCCACCCGTGAACATGGTCCCTTCGATGAAAGGATGGAGATAACCTTTCCATCGGGTATTTGTGTCGTACGGCATGGCGCCCAAGCTGAAGCAGCAATGAACCAGATGATGGCGGTATTTATCTCCCTCAATGAAGCATGGAGGCTGCGAGGTTCAAGCACAGTACAGCACTGACATCTGCTGAGTGGTTCGGAGCCGATTGACTTGCCGTCGGTTAGATATCCTGATAAGGCAACCTAATATTTGTAGGCGTTCGCCACGTGTACTGATCGTTCTTGTCCTCCACCAAATCCCAAAAACTCAACTTTGTTACGTTCATAACCTCTTCATCATGGTCAGTCAATCTCAGCATCATCCTCATCTGGCTCCTATCGACCCCATCTCCGCATAGTCGTCTTGGGAAGTCCGAATGTCCAATTCTCGTCGTGTTCCCTACTTTTATAACTCGGCTACGAATCAGTCAAGTTGGGAAGCTCCCTCTGGGCTGACTCCTGAACAGATCAAGGATTTGCCAGGTAGCGAATACCTTGAAGGTGGAGAGAAGGTTGCACAGGCCAACCCTGGACAGGTTCGGGCAAGTCACCTATTGGTCAAGCATAGCGGTAGCAGGAGGCCGAGTAGTTGGAAAGAGGTACGATCCAATCCCCTGATTGTTGCTTCGGGCCCTCTATACGCTTCACATCGCATCATCGCTAATGTCTACTTGCCCTGCTTCTCAGCAAAACATTACTCGCAGTAAAGAAGAAGCCACCGCCATCCTCAAGACCTACGCTGCTGAAATCGGTAACTCTGCGACAAAGTTTGGCGAGCTAGCCTCCGTTCACTCGGACTGCAACTCTGCTAAGAACAAGGGAGATCTCGGGTTCTTTGGCAAAGGTCAGATGCAGAAACCGTTTGAGGACGCCACGTTTGCCCTTGGAGTTGGTGAGATTAGTGGGGTTGTGGAAACTGATAGCGGGGTTCACTTGATCTTGAGGACTGCTTGAGGTTACTATGGGCTATGATCAGAGAGATGGAGGGATGAATGACGAAAGAAGAATTTGGTTCGCAGGGCGAGCCCGTTGTATCCGTACATGTGTTGACCGCATACTTGTCTCGATTTTACACGCACTCGAGTTTGTTGTATCGATTTTTCTCCCTCACAACCCCCCAAGACCCGTAACAAGTCTACCCAACACGACCGTTTTCGCCATCTTACTGCCGAACTATCCCACACGCTCTCACGGAATTCACTCAAATTCAAAGCCTACGACCAACCCCGCATGATGAATGTGGTGGATGTGGGATGGAATCCTAATTTATACGTGACGAAATCAGTAACCAAAATGATGAACGAGGCTTGTGATCATTCCATCGTCCACACACACCCACAACTCCCAGGAACTCACGCTGCCGAGGCCGAAGCTGACAACGCCGAAGCGATTCGACGTTTGCTTCATTCATCCAACTTCTGTCCTCTCCTCATACCATATCCCTCCGAGTCCGGAGGCGCCTAGATTTCTGAATTCGAGCTCGAGTTCGACGGAGAGGTGCATACGGTCTTCTGTTGCTACTTTCATCATTGATCCTGACTTTTTACCCCTCCTTAAGGCAGCCACAACTGACTTCGTGACCCTCAATTAGACTCTGAATTAACGAGCTATTCCTATCTGATCCTTCGAAGATATCCTCATGGCATCCACGCACTCCAAGCTGACCTCTTGGGTCATCCCAACCTTATCCGTGTTATCTGTCCTCTCTGCGGGCGTTTATCTCTACTACTCGTCGTATTCCTCTTTAGCGAAGACTAAGAAGGAAGTAGAAACAGACGAAGGGGTAAACAAAGGGAAGATGAGAAAGGGACCAGAAGAAATTAGCCCATTGATGGGTCCTGAGAGGGAGGAAGTTATTGAGGGAATGAAGAAGAAGTTGGAGGCGGGTGAGGTGGTTGTGGATAAGATCTATGTGCATCCCATTAAAGTGAGTCGTCCTTCCGAGCTCGGTCAAAGTCGATCTGGGTTAATGGACGTTGGTTTAGAGCTGTAAAGGAACTTCAGTCCAATCATCTACGTACACTCCGGAAGGTCTTGATGTACGTCTCACCATCACACTTGCTTCCCGGAAGCTGATCATCGACTTTCGTGTCGTCAGTATGATAGAAAGTGGTGTGTTGTAGATTCCGAGACGAATAAGATCTTAACCGCTCGGGAACTCGCCAAGGTAGTTCTATCCCTCCGCCTGAAGTTCGGCTCAGACTAATGTAGAACACTTGATCTACAGCTGGTTTTAATCATTCCGAGAATCGAAGTGGACCCGACATCCCCATACGGAGGCAAACTCGTCGTTTCCTTCCCTGCAGACTCTGGGGTCGAATCACTCGAAGTTCCTCTGTGTCCCACCGAGGAGATGTTAAAGGCCTGGGAAGTGTGAGTTTTGCGTCTCTATCGACCAATCGAGTCGTTGAAGACTAACATTCCACTTCTACTATTACAGTATCGAAGTAACCATGTTCAACACCTACACAATGGACGGCTACGTCACCACCTCCCTCCCTCCCTCCGCATCCTCCTCTCCTTCAACCCTCCTCTCAAAATACCTTTCCCACCCAGCTCACCTCCTCTACAAAGGCCCAACCCCCCGTCCAACACCACCAACCCTCCTCTATCCAAGCTTACCAGAAACGACGAATGCATATTTTCAAGATGGGTTCCCCTTACACCTCGCTTCGGAGGAGAGTTTGGTGGAGGTGGGGAGGGTTGTGGAAGTTTGGAGTGAGGGGGGGAAGAAAGAAGAGGGGAAGAAGATGGGGGTTGTGGGGTGGGAGGGTAGGCCAGTTGAGATGCAGAGGTGAGTTATACATTTCTTTTTTCCTGTTTCGCGTTGGTCCGGCTTTGTGCTTGTTACCCTGGCAATTTTCTTTCACTTATCTCGGCGTTGGATGATAAGCGCCTGAGTGAGTCTACCCCGCGGGTATACTGTGCATTTTCTTGTCTTATCATTCTTTATGGCGACCTGATCTAGGTTTGGGCGAGTATCTCCTTTCACGCTCATCCATCCGGGCGGAGTGAGGAGGAACGGCGCTGATTACACTATTTATCGTGTCCACAGACCCTTCCGGACGACCCTACATCCTTCTGTTCCGGCTTCTCTCCGTGTCTCCACGGTAGATGAGAGAAGAGGAGCAGGAGGATGTGCGGGGTGAGAGGGAGAACATCTGTTGTACCCTGTCCTCTCGAGCGACTCGGCTATGGTATATTTCGATTCGTTGGCCAACAGCGCACGCCACCATGGCATCTATCTTTTGTTTTGATCCCTTCGCATTTGTCGGCGAATGTCGTCGGCTTCGGACCCTCCATCCGTCCGGGTCGCTCGAGGTCCCGATCTTCCAATTCACTTTCGCGACTCGTTGCATTTACTCCAATCCTATCGTGTCACTCATCGTCCGGTCGGAATGAAACGTGGTTCCTAACGCTCATTGAACCCTATGAACTAGATTCCGACCGAACATCGTCCTGAAAGGCGCTGGAGTACCTTTTGCTGAAGATACGTGGGAGGAGATAACGATTGTACCTTCAAATAACCAGGACGATGACGCGAAACATGAGCGGGAAGCAACTTCCATCACTCTTGTCTCGCCATGCGCTCGGTGTTTGGTGCGTCCCGCCCTTTCTTTACCGGTGATTTATCTCATTGATGACGCGATACCCACTGCCAGTTGCCAAACGTTGACACGATCACTGGAGAGCGAGATAAAGCTGTTCCGTACAAGGTGCTTATGAAGTTCCGGACTGGGATTGATAAAGAGAGGATGACCAAGCCGTGTTTTGGGGTTAATGGGGTGTTTGTGGGGAAGCAGGAGAAGGAGGGGAGTAGGGAGATTAGGGTTGGCGATAAGGTACAGGTCGACAAGTGGTTGGCGGCTGATGAACCGTGAGCCCAAGACGGGGTTGGCTGTTGCAAGGTACCCATTAGATCATCTCCTTTTGTCGTCCCCATTTCAATCGGTGGAGTCAACTCCGGATTTGTTTGATCTGACGAACAAGCACGCATGCATGGTGAAGATGAAGCCGTAAGGAACATACGAACGTGGCTTATCGGATTTGCTTTATGTTTTAAAACATACGTGGGCTTCCAATTGCGGGGAGGACGGGGCGCACAGGATGGGCGAATTTGTTTTTTGTGGAGCGGAACTGTCAGGTAGACCTGCGGACTCGGTCTCAACTTCTCGGACATCCTCCAGTTGAGTAACTCCCGTCTACACGTTGCAGATAGCAATCCCGATGGACTGGTCGACGCCACTCTCCTCGTTTCTCGTCAACGGTTCCCGACCGTGGAAGAGTCAATTAATGGTCTCCAATCATCGTTCACTCTGCCATCCGGGATGAAATGAAACGCCTCAGTCTACCTCTCCACAACGGGAGTCCGCCCCCGATTCCCGCACTACTGCACTATGATCGCCATCATCACCTTGCTTCGCAACGGAATCATGTTGGCCTCGTTGACTGAGTACGCACACGATACTCACCGATACTTGATCATACGCTTGATGGCCTCCCTCTGGGCCTATGGGGTTGTACGGCTTCTCGTCTTCGCGCTGAGGGTTGAAGTGATGTGGGGCAGACAACTTCTCCATTTTGGCTTCTCTGTTCCGACGTTGGGCAAGATCATTCGAACCGTGAAGTTTTTCGCGGGAGTAGCCCCTCCCCATCTCACTTGGGCAGATCTGAAATGCAAAACGTAGCGTCGATCGTGTTTTCCTTTCCTGTATCATCCCGTGAATGCGCCAAACGACTCTTCTCGACCTCCATCCCGATCCAGATCTGACATCCTCCTTTCTTTTATAGTAAACCTCTCGGAAAACAAATGGCGTAGGCTTGGCCTGAACATACTATCCTTTCCCTCTTCGCATATTCTCGGTGGTGTTGTTTTGTAGAGCAGGATGTCAGACATTGCGAAAGATCTCGGTCCGTTGCTCTTGGGAGGCTTGATCGCCCTAGGGTGAGTCTCTTAACTACGTTCCTCGACATTCCGAGTCTTAGGCTAAGTACCCCGAAGGCTTTCTGGGATCGTCACGATGCAGGCGTTCCTGTACTTCCGGACCTTCAAGACGGATTATACTAGGGTGAAGGTCACTGTGCGTAATATATCTCTTGGGCGCTATCACTTGTAGGACTCATTGTGCGATAGGTTGGGACAGTATGGTCGGTCCCTCGTTGTTTCGTTCGAGCGCGACCGCGGTGATTAACCGAGACGAACAGGACCTTCGACTTGATACACGCCGCCCTAGTGTGTGCCGCCAACTGGCGTTACCTAATAGAAGCTTGGGGGAACGATGCCATCGCCGATTTTATTCCAGTGTCAGTCCATTCGTTTCATCGCTAGTGGTAATTCCTGACTCTTTCATTGTAGCTCTGTATCAGTGAGTTTTCTCCAGAGTCTTCCGGCCATCGGATCTGAACCCTTCTTGGCAGCTTACGATTGTAGTAACGGTATGTGTCCCCCCATTCTCTCTTGTTCGGGTTCTGATCTGCTGGGCAGGCAACTGTCACATTCATTGTTCAAAGGCATGTCTATCTTTCCCCCAAATGACCGCCGAGTCTCATGACATTCCAGCTTCTTTATTCGCCGGGTACTCATCCGTAGGTTGCCCATGTCTTACTTCTAGCCCCTCTCTGATATCGCTTCAGTGAGCAAGAATAATTGGCTTGTCTCATTACCGATGGTAGGTGGATGGGCACCGTGTCCATGGTCTGCTGCTTACCTTCTCCCCCATAACAGTTCCTTTTGGCTGGCGCCCGACTTAGTGAGTACTCACTCTTAGACCTACAATCCCAGCGATTAATCTCGCTTTCCTAACATAGTATCCGCCGTCGGTATGTCCGCCTGGGCCTTCATCTATCTCGTTTGTTGACCATTTATCATCGTTGTTTCCCTAGTGTGTACCATTCTAATGTAAAGTCCCTTCTTCTCTGAATCTGCTCCTCGCTCACAGATCTTCTCAGGATTCGGTACCCAAGCTATAAAGAGTTTGTTCGCAACTACGACGTGCGCGTATACTTTCTGTTCATTTCTAACCCCACACCAAGTATTCATCGCATTCGCAGTGGATATTTACCATCGGCCTTTCCACTTCAGTAGTGTTGGATTTCTGCACGACTGCGTCGCTGTGTTACTATCTCAGAAATAGCCGCACAGGCTTTACGAGGTGCGCCTGTATCCGTTTCCCCCCCAGGTTCGGAGCTCACAACTCTTCAGTATGGACTTCGTCATCGACACAATTTTATTATACACCATCAACAACGGAGTTCTCACCTGGTCAGTAGAATTACCCACTGCATTAAGGCTCTTTCCTCACCTCGTCCTCCAGTATATCCACCATCATTTCGCTCGTCTGCGTATGTGCTTCACCTCGACGTCTTCTAATCTTCTGAGTCTCATATTTCCCTCCTCTAACAGTGGATTGTCATGCCTCAAAACCTTGTCTTCCTCGGGTTCCACTTTGCTATCAGCAAATGTGAGTACACTTACCTGGTATTTGGCGACATCAGCTGATCGAGGACACCAGTATACGCCAACTCATTCTTGGCAACGTAAGTCGGAGATCTTACTTCGCCTTTCACCGCTCTCAATTCTCGCCTGATAGACTCAATACTCGTGACTCTTTACGAGAGCGATCCCAAGGCTCTTCAGAACGAGGACATCAATTACCAGTCATTTTCCCCAACCGACACACCTCCGGTCGCATGTTGGTGAGTAGGGTCTCTCTTTCTCAAGGACGTACATGGCTGAGTCTTTTGAGCAGTCGCAGGGTGATATCCCCCTTGATGGGCGGACAACGAAGGTACGTGGTCCTCCAACGTCTTTTCGACAGCTGGACGTTCTGACCATTACTTTATCTGCATAGCTTCAGATCAACGTCGAGAAGACCATACAGTGTGAGGTCGACGGTGAATTGGAAGAGATGCAACACACCCCATGAACGACATGACCTGCCTCCAGCAAAGTTATTATTTCGGAATCCAAGGACTGGTGGTTTGTGAACCTAGAATGTCTTATTAATCGGCGTTCATTCGTTAGATGTTTGATTAGCTGTCTTAGAATAAACATAGACTAATGTCGAATGTACGCCGTTTTAGCGAAGGAATGCAAAGACATTTGAGATGTGGACACCATGCCGTGACGGTGACGGAAATATGTGACGCTACGCGTCAGCAGCGAAACGATTTTGAATATTCTACCAACAAGTTCACCCTGACATCCTTTACCACCCGAAAAGTGAGCTCGTCTTGTTCTCTATTTGGCTTTTGACCAATGTCGTGCATTTTATTTCCCCAGATTCGCTGTCTTCCACGTCCAGGGTGGAACCACTGATCCTCATCATGCCTAACATGCCTAACATGACCTCGCTCTCTACGTCTCAAATTCCGGACGAACATCAGCGCATTTCGAGGCCGAATATCGACGAGCTCGAAAGACCGATCGACAACCCAGCAATCAAGACGCTTCTATATCCTCAGGAATCTCTGCCTCCCATACGTCATCTCCCCGTGGAAACCCTCTCCTGGATATTTATCCTCTCCGTCTTTTCGCGGGATGTTGATGAATGGAAAAAATGTCGCAGGCACCCGATGGTGTTCATGATCTCCCATGTGTGCCGACAGTGGCGCACTATATCGCTTCAGTGTCCAGAGTTGTGGAGTAATCTTTTCCCCGACAGTGGCGTTGGCACTTGGTCGATCTCTTATACGCGGGCGCTGCTTGAGCGCTCAAAGCAGTTTCCTTTGACGATCGTCATCAAAACAAGGGAACACCGCCACCATTACTCCCGGTATTACGAGCTCCTTGTACTAGCTCTGAAACACGCAGAACGTGCTCGCGTCCTCCACCTTGACGACCACTACGGAGAGGATGTTGCTGCTAAGATAGTAAAGCGACTCTCGGTCATCTCAGCACCTCATTTAGAGTCATTCCGGTTTGGCCTATCTAGAAGCTTGGATATCAAACATCCCCTCTTCCAGGGTAGTGGAGTGCAAAAACTGCGTCATCTTGGTCTCCGCTATCATGGCCTCGAGTCACTTCCACCCCTTCCATCACAGTTGATGACTCTCGACCTAGACAGTCCACGTACGAGGATCACTGCATCGGAGATGCTTTCCGTATTGTCCAAGCTCCCATATCTGGAGATTATATCTCTTTGCAACTGCCTTCTACCTGAATCTCCTCCCATCGACCATCCCATTCGTTTCAACCACCTCACGTCGGTCAGCATCGCTGACGCCGTTTCCAATTGTGTTGTGATGATGGAAAATCTCATCCACACACATTCAATCAAGGTCTCCATCAAACGACTCGACAGGGGTGTCATCCCAGATTGGCACCAAGTCAACTGTTTGTTTGAAACGATTGGAACTCCTCTCAACTTCCAAGGGGACCCTGGATACCTTCCCCTTCGCACACTCAGTGTCAAGTTAACCATACCGGATCGCTGCGTTCAAGGATGGGTTGAGGTCCAGCACAACCCTCCTCGCGCAGACGTATCGCCATACCTCGATATCGGTCTTCCTGCCATCCCAGCAAAATACACATTTCATCGTCGCTCGAACTCTTGGATCTTGCGTTCCTGCAAATTATTGCAGCTTCGTGACGTTCAGGTCCTCCACGTATCCAGCGAACCCTTTCTGCCGCCGGAGAGTTGGTTATTTGCGTTTGAGGGAGCGATTCAAGTTCATCGGTTGGAGATCGATCAACCCGGCGCCCTTGGAGGTTTCCTCAAGGCGGTTTTAACGGAGAATGAGGAATGTGGACCCGACAAACTCTTCCCGGCGTTGAAAATGATGTTCATTCGGCAAGTCGACTTCGATCGCAAATATCGAATCAGCGACGGTGTATCTTCAACCCTCGATGTCGCCCTGTTGGATTTTTTGAAGCAGAGGGATTCCGAGGGCTCTCGATTGGAGTTTTTGTGGATGGAGACCTGCCATTTTTTGCCTGATGAGGTATTTTTGGTGCTTCTGGAACATGTTGACAACGCCTTTTGGGAGGGGCATGATGTTCGGGAGCTTGGAAGAGGATTTTACCCGGAGCCTATACAAAGAATTCCTGACAGTGACGAAGACTACGATAGTGATCAAGATTGGGAGGACGGGTGGGGGGAAGGATTGGAGGGGGATGAGTGAAGTGATGAAGGTGGAGGAGATGGGTTTGATGTTGATGGTGAGCACTGAAGTACTGAAGCTGAACGCCCTCGGGTGAAGTCACTTCTGACCACGTGGGAGGCGAAACTCCGCGCATGCAATCGTTTTAACACGCCCTCCCGCCTCAGCCTTCTCCTCGAAATACTTCAGGTACTGTTATGAGCGCCTTAGCGTTTAGCGTAAGGTAGCGAATAAGGCTTGTAAGTCGTTTGGGTATTCCTTGCTAACTAGTACTCAGGCTACGATCTTGAGGCAATAGAGGATGACGAGAATGAGCGAACCGGTTGAAGGATACAACTAAAGCGCTGTATTGTTCAAGTGGACAAGCTACCGAATACAAAGTAGGTAGGTGTCCTTATATACTACAGGAACAATGGGATATCGAACAATGTACTGTAGACAATAACGAACGAGACAATGTCTAAGGACAATGATGAGCGAGTTAAGGTTCAGAACAATGACAATGAACAATGAAGGTAGAAC